>JASCZW010002947.1:0-17198 GCA_034211315.2 Aedes japonicus | reverse complement strand
TCTAGGGTTTTTTTTCATTAGGGCGAATTTGCAATTGAGAGACTCTCTTTGATTACTTTCTCTTTCATTCATATTCCATTCAGCGTTACGTTTTTCATTCTACTATTTGTAGAGTATGGTAGCCAGCACTGTTGTGTTTCTATCTGTACTAAAGAACCCCTCAAAAGATTTATGATGGCGCTGTAATAAATGAAAGAGAGCGAGAGAGGAGAGAGCCTCTCATTGTTAGATTCGCCCTTTTGAAAAAAAATCCTAGAGTTGATGCTATGTTTGACCGTATGGCGAACTGGGAGCACAAATCAGCCCAGCTTCATTAAGCACAGTTCGATTAAGCGCAGTAACTAGGATAGAGTAATACTTCGATCGTCAATCGTCGTTCAAATTTGGTTTGGTTAAAATCAAGTTGCTTGCTTAGAATACGACTGAGAAATACTCCACCTTATTCGATTAAATGGATACATAGTGCGTTAAGTTCTGACTAATCTATATCTGAATCTTAATCTTAGATTGGTGACATCTTAGATCTGCTTGAAATCTTAGATTGGTCTTATGCTAGCGAATCAATCTTTGGAAAAATCTTATTCTTACCCTTGGATCGATTTACAACTCCTCTCATTGCCCTCCATCTTTTCGAAGGAAATCCTGCAGGAAATATGTAGTGATAGCTCATAGTTATGACTTGCAAGCGATAGTTTTACGCTATGAAATAGAGCCGTGCCCGTTGTCATGGGTACACTCTAGCGATAGGATCTATGTTATAGTAGTAGGCTATAAACTGTTTCATCCGGACGGAGTAGTTCATTGTTCGTTGGTCGAAGCTTTTTGACAGTTCGTTTGAATGTTTTGCTAGTTCGTGCTTTTGCAGTATTTTTAAAGCAAAAATGGACCAGGAAAATAAATTTCGCTTGATTGAGCAAAGTACTTCAAAATTAGTGTATAATTCTGCTTTGCAATTCCTCATCCGAAGAAAATCTAAAAGAAGGTATTTTGATAGATAGCTAAGTAATAAATATTTTCTAGATAATAACGGGGCAAATTACGATAGTACCAGTTCCGATGTTCAACGTTTGATTTTTATCCCTGACTCCAACGTACAACCAAGTGGATCGAAGCCAAAGCCAGCAGTGCGTAATTTGAAGCGTAAATAACCATCATATGATGAGATGCCGCTTCTTTCGAACTGCGTCGAAATCGTGTCCGAACCCACGGAACTTAAACAAAAACAAAACATCGGGAAACAATTCTGGGTAAATCAACCAACTCGTTACTGGAGACGTTATGGTCAGAAGGTTGCGATGTATAACAAATATTCGGTGGCTTTAAAGAACTTGAATAACAAATCTGAGCAGGCATATGAAGAGAAAATAATTTTCAGAATGTCTCAAGAGCAGCTGATCATCCTCACGTCAGGTGAGCCGTACAAATGGTCCACCATCGGAGCCGAAACAGGAATCTTAGGAGCCAAAGATCCGGTATCAGATTCCCCAACAGCAATCGGCAAATACCCCACCATCACTGATCCTTTCTTTTGCTCCTATTTCGACATACGTAAATGATGCTGAACTACTTTTTTATAATTTAAATAATTACTGACCCTCTTTGCAGGGGCTTTATACTAACGTGCTTTCCGTTTAACGCTCCTACACAATTGTAAAATTGCCAATTTTCTTCAAAATCATGTGAAACTGACAGCCACTTCTCTTTTAAATAATATACGAGTTTTAAATAAAACTGTCATTTCAATTTCATTTAATTGTTGCTGCTCTTAGAACCGGTCCATACGAATAATTGGGAACCTCAAAGCAATGAATTCAACCGATTTCCTTGAACATCTCTGAAGAGCGTCATTGAACTTCTCAGGAGAACTTCCCTGACCTCCTCAAAAAAACATCCCTGAACTTCTCTGAGAAACTTCCAAGAAGAACTTCCCAGAAGATCTCTGAAGGACTTCCCTGAAGCTCTTCTCAGAACTTCTCCAAAGTTCTCTGAAGCTTTTCCCCAAAGGGATCTACAGAACTTTCCCGAAGTTCTCTGCAGAACTTCCCCAAAATTCTCTGGAAATCCACTGAAGAACTTCCCTGAAGAATCATGTGATTTTCTCTGCAAAACTTCTCTGAAGAAATTCCCCGAACTTCTCTGAAGATCTCTAAAAAACTTTCCTGAACTACTCTGTAGAACTTCCCTGAAATTACACTAAACCGAAACGGAAAGCAGACAAGGCATCTGGTGACAGGAGCACCTCGAATTATTGGTAACGTCGGATAAACACAGTGACAGACAAACACGAAAACGCATTATTGCTGTAAGTTGTGCTGTACTCCACAAGTCCCTAAGGATTGGTACAGTTCATCATCGTACCAAATGCACTATGTACAAGACACTGATAAGACCGTTGGTTTTCTAAGCATGAGACATCGAGGAGAATTTGCAAGCACTTGGAGCACTCCTGTTTTGGCAGTGGCATGTGAAAGAGACGTATGATGGAGATAAATGCACTATGAGCTGGCGCAAACCTAAAGCTGGAGGGCGAGATGTCGCAAAGAAGCCTTCAACCGTATATAGAGCTAAAAAACGAGCTGGACTGTCGACTCAAAAGAAAGTGGTGACCCCAAATCGCGACGATAAACAAAACACGTCGGCCAAAGCACGACCGCGAAAGTTGTACACGACGAAATTTGATTGCGTGGTACAGGACGATGAAACTTTTGTCAAGGCAGACTTTAAACAGCTTCCTGGACAGAAATTATATACGGCAACCGGACGGGGATAGGTAGCAGATATTTTCAAGCACATTAAAATGTCAAAATTCGCGAAGAAATATCGGGCGTGGCATGCCATCTTGAAAAGCAACGTTGACATTGCGACCGGAACCGTCAACCAGGAAATTTATCTGAGCGAGTGCCTACAAAAACGTCTACTGCCTTTCCTGAAGCGACACAATTGTTCCGTTCTGTTTTGTCCAGATTTGGCATCTTGCCATTACGGAAAAAAGGTCATGGAGTAGTATGCTGCCAACAATGTTCAAATGGTGCCCAAAGACAAGAACCCTCCCAACACGCCAATGCTTCGCCCAATCAAACAACATTGGGCCATCGTCAAGCGGAACCTTAAGAAGACTCAAAAAGCTGTTGTGAGCGAGAAACAGTTCAAGACAAACTATCGTTCTGCGGCGAATAAAGTGGACAAGAAGACTGTACAAAATCTCATGGCAGGTGTTAAACGAAAGACCCAGAATTCGCATTCGGTAAAAAAAGGTTAGTTGAATATTTCTCCTGTATTTTGTATAAACTGAACTTGAAAAAGAAACAGAATTTGACTTATTGATAAAAACTTTGATTGACTCACACATATTACTGTTTGACCAAATTTTGATCGGAACACCCTTTAGCTTTAATTTTAACTTATGAAATGCGGGAATCCATGTTCCCGTATGATGAGCAAATATACGTAAATTGTGTTATGAAAAAAAATCCGATTATTTTCAAATATTATTGAAAACCTTTGATCAAAGTTTCGATTAGAAGTATTCACTAGTTATAGCCTTGTCGGTTTTCTCAACAACACGAAATGGCACATACGCCTATTTGTAAGAGTATTCAAGAGTTGTTATTGGCAGCTTGATCCTACTAGCGTTTTGTTACAAATTGTATTTTGTTTTTTTTATGGTTTTCGATGAAGCGAATTTAGAATGTCGACGATTGTTTTATTTTATTGGATTTTCAGTTTTGTGTTTTTTGGGGTTTGTGTGTTAAAAATCACACAAAGAAGGGAAGGGGATTGATGGATGTGAAAACATCTTACGTATTTAGTGCATAACCCCTTTGCTGTTTGTGATAGCTTTTTTTTTAGAGACAGGGGGTCAACATTTTTGAACTTTAGCCTTATGTAATTGTGTATTGTATAATTGTGAACTGCGCCTATGCATTGAATATCTTTTTACTAATTTTGATATTTTTATTCACTTTTCATATAATGCCCCTATTGTGTAGTTTCCAAGTTTAACAGCATTGTATATTATGACGTTTTTAAATAAAAATTTGTTTTGAATTACTCAGAACCATTTTGTTATGGTTGCTTCAAATGTATGTAATCGTTATGAGACGTTATAAACACTACCATTCCGTGTTTTCTTAATTTATTTTCAAGTTGGGTTCGTCAATAGGAACAACGAACAAGCTAAACACGTCTCATGCCTGAGGGGACGCAATAATCCAGCATGATGTCTTGGATTGAATGTGCTTTCATATTACTTCGTTCTGGAAAGCTGTACGATCAGCTTCTGATAAAGCTCGATGGATGTCTTCTTATGGACAATGAATCATTTGAGAAAGGGTGACTCCGGGCAATTACCTGATCAAAATTTTTCCTTGGCGACGGGTTGGGGTAATATTCTGACAAACAAAAGTGTATAGCACCGATAAAAAGATAAACCCGAAAAGAAGCCTTTTGCCAATCATTCCAACAACGATCTTGATAGCTATGTTTTAGTCAGATCTAGCAAGCTTTCATTAAAGCAAGGTACGAATTGAACGTGGTCTAGCATATTCCAAAAGAACTCAATTCACCCAGCTGTCCCCAGTATAGGGAAATAGAGAAATATTGGGCAATCATGAAGAGGAAACTAAAGGCACAGAACAGAGTGACCAAAACCATCACTCAAACGAAAATTTGGTAGGACGAGATCTCCAAAATTATGGACGAGAGGAGTGTGTGCCGCTTAATGGGTCACTTTACAGGACTTTTCCAAAAGAAAGAGAATTCCTTCGATATCATAAGAGTGAAAATTTTATAGCAATACTTTCATGCGAATGCTCTTAGTTAAAGAGATCATTCGCTAGTTTCTACCATCGATTTGAGAAAGTCCAACAATTTTTATATTTTTTAAACGCAATAAAAGGCGGTCAAATATTGGTCGATTCAAATGTGGTATATGTTATTAAACCAGACGTTTAAAAAAACTTGATTACCACTAATTTTGAAGGTAGCAACTGATATATTTTTGGTTTGCCATTCTTGAAAATAAGACAGCTGAATCCATTTTCCGACAGTTGTTCTATCTCCAAAATTTCATCAACAGCCTGATCAATTTCTCAAGACAACAGTACAGTAGCAATAGCGGCGGGAATCCATTTTCCCAACTGCTTCCTAATTCTTCGGTTGTATGATGCCCTCCTTAACGCCATTCATAACAGGGATGCCCACTACTAAAGGGTGATACGGTCAAAATTTGGTCAAGGGAAAACGCGTGTAAATCGGTGAAATCGTTTATTTAAAAAATCAAATCAAATTTCTTTTTCAAGTTCAATTCGTATAAAATTCAGAAAAAATATTCAGTTAGGCTTCCGCTTTTCCAAATCCGAATTGCCGGGCCTTACGCTTGACCCCTGCCATCAGATTTTGTACAGCCACCTTGTCCACCTTCTTCGCCGCAGAAAGCCAGTTTGCCTTGAACTGCTGCTCGTCCTTAGCAGTTTTTTTGGTCTTCTTTAGGTTCCGCTTGACAATAGCCCAGTATTTCTCAAGTGGGCGGAGCTTTGGCGTGTTGGGAGGGTTCTTGTCCTTGGGAACCACCTGCACGTTGTTGGCGGCGTACCACTCCATGGCCTTTTTACCGTAATGGCAAGATGCCAAGTCCGGCCAAAACAGTACGGAACAACCGTGTTTCTTCAGGAAAGGCAGCAGACGTTTATTCAAACATTCTTTCACGTAAATTTCTTGGTTGACAGTCCCGGAAGCTATGAAAATGCTGCTTTTCAAGCCACAGGTACAGATGGCTTGCCAAACCAGATATTTCTTTGCGAACTATGACAGTTTCGTGTGCTTGAAAATATCTGCTACCTTTCCCCTTCCTTTTGCCGTATAAAACTCCTGTCCCGGAAGCTGCTTGTAGTCGGCTTTGACGTAGGTTTCGTCGTCCATTACCACGCAGTCAAACTTCGTCAGCATCGTCGTGTACAGCCTCCGGGATCGCGCTTGGCCGTCGTATTTTGTTTATCATCGCGATTTGGAGTCACTACCTTCTTGTAAGTCGATAGTCCGGCTCGTTTTTGGCTCGATGCACGGTTGTAGACGATACACCCAGCTTATTTGCGGCATCTCGGAGAGATAGGTTAGAGTTTCGCTTGAAACTACCGGCAACTCTCTTTGTCGTCTCAGCGGCTTCCGGTTTTCGATTTCCCCCCGATCCAGACTTCCTGGCTGTCGACAAACGTTCCCCAAACACTTTAATTACATTTGTAACGGTTGATTTGGCAACTTTTAGCGATTTTGCCAACTTTGCGTGCGAGTAGCTCGGATTTTCGCGATGCGCGAGCAAAATTTTGATACGCTGCTCTTCTTGCTTGGACGGCATTTTGACAACTGAAGAGTGAATTCCAAAATCAAAATAGGAGCAACATTCTACACACACACACACCTTCAAAATGAGGGGTGTTCAGGTTTTTTAAATGCAAAATTGAAAGAAATACGTCAAGTTGATATTGACCAAATTTTGACCGTATCGCCCTTTATGTCTGCTTGTTTAGATTTTGCACCATTCAGATGTTCGTCGGTGGGATCCGTTCTTAAAAAGCCTACCATCGCTGCTTCTCACACCGTACCCTTCATCTTCTTTAGCATTTCAAGCTTATTGCTTTCACAATTAGCTTATTGCTTGCTCACAACTTAGTGTTCTAAATGCACTTCCACAATTATTGATTGAGAGCTTTCGATGCCAGTTACCATTTTTGCATTAGTATGATTGTGTGGCAAGTACAATCATACGCTATGCCCAGGGAATCGAGAAGTTTTCCTTAACGAAAAATTCCTAGACCAGACCGGGAATCGAACCCAGCCACCTCCAGCATGGTGTTGCTTTGTAGCTGCGCCTTTATCGACTGAGCTAAGGGAGGATCCTCACACCGGACCCTCTCTCACGGACTTGTCAGCGTTCTTCCATTCTGATACTGCAGCTTGTACTTGCCACACAATCATACTAATGCAACAATGGTACCTGGCATCGAAAAATCTCAATTAATAACTGTGGAAGTGCATTTAGAGCACTAAGTTGAGAGCAAGCAATAAGCTTGAAATGCTAAAAGAAGAAAGAACTGTTGCACTTTCTCGTTATTTCAGCAAATGTGGTTTGCAACGGATAGCTATGGGTGCATTCGTACCATTAGTAGATAATGATCCGAGTTGACGTTAGCACTTCGATAGGTTCTCATACAAAAAATGTTTAAACAATGCCATCCATCAATCAGAATGTAGTCTCCAAAATAAAAAGAAACATTGAATGTTCTGTGTTATGCATAAGAGCACATAAAGGGAATGCTAGATTTGGCAGAAAATAATGGGATATTTCATGTAAACTAAAGCCAGATAACGCCAGAATCTAGCCTGTTGTATGAAAGATTGCAAACATTGTTGTATGGCGAATAAAAGATTGCAAGCAACTTCGTTGTTTATACCTCCTCTGGCTTGGGAAATTTGACAGGCCTGTTAAAATTATTATTTTTTTCTGTGTATTTATAGTTCTGTTTGTCTTCAGGTATATGGCAGTACTGAAACTGGGGTCAATGAATGGCCATGCTTATGGAGGTGGCGAAATCTATGACTTCGTGCTAAATTTTTTTTTTCTTCGACACTTGCCTACTACCTGTCGGTATGCCTTCTCATGGCCTACCTGTATTTACCTACCTAGAGTTTATTCGACATGACTAGGTCTTCAATATCATAATAAGCGATCATATTCACGTTTTAGCTGATCGTAGAAAGTATCCTTGCCGACTCTAGTGCTTCCAATAATCAATAGGAAGCTAGTGATTTAGATTGGCTCACTACTTGAGAACCCCATTGGTCTCCTTAAACCATCACTTTTCGGTACTGCAATCTTTGTTTTGATTCGTTGTATTATTTTGACAGAAGGATTATTCGTTGTGAGTTATGTTTTGAGGGGGGATGCATTTAACCTGGAACCGATGCGCTGATATCTTCTGACCCAAAAAATGTATATTTTCTTCTTGACCATCATCCAGCTGCTTCCAAAAGGTCAATAAATGAAATCGAACAAATGATAATGATTTATTCGAGAAGATGGGTGTGATTTACGCACAAAGGTTCTCTTCCATGTTTAGAAAAAGATAACATGTGTTATTGTAAAGTCGTTGGTGCGTACTATTCATAATTGATCATAATCCTTGTACCCTCGTTGGCAATATGTGTCAATTTATCATGGTGAAAAATATTGACACAACTCAATAACAGCTAGATTATACCAAGTTAAGGTAAACCGGACCAGAGTCAACAAATGGCAATTGCTCAGCAAATTCTCCATAGCACATAACTCTTAAAAAGCACAGCAAACTTCTGTTCTATGCTACAACCAATCTCCGACCCGTTTCACTTTAACGGTCCATTAGCAAGTCGATGATAATGCAGCTTTCAATACGGCTCATCAATAGAAGGCGCGAAGTTACGTGATCCGTATCACCTGCCTGTCAACCGTCAAGGGATGCAAGCGGGTGTTGTTGTTTACAGTATTTTTTCCCTCTGACAAACGTTGTTTATTCGATGGAAATGAAAGATGTGGGCCATTTGCAATTTGCACCATACAGAGTTCGTTAGAAGCTTGTGATTTAAACATCATTTCTTAGTGCCGCATCGTCGCTGCGCACACCCTATACATATTAACTCGCAGGCAGAATAAGTCTCTCGTCGCGTAGTGACGACATAATGCCCTCATCCTATACTTTGCGATGATTGCGTGAGATGGGCTCGGTATGGAGAATCTTTCAATTGAACCTCTACTATCGTTCTGGATGATAACGCAGCCAACCCAGAACCCCAGCCCGCACAGAAAGGTATGCGGAAGGTTACCTCCGATGAAAGGAATCAGTCGATGTTTTTGCAATCAATTTTCTTGTTGTTGTGTATGACGAACAAAGCTAACCGTATTTGTACGTAATGTTTGTGTTTGCTGGCCAATTTACATTAGTCTATAAGCAATCAGGATCTATTTGAATGAGCACTAAAAAGAATTCTATTTAAATGAGCACGCTAAAGAATTACCTTAAAAAAAACATACCCATTTTTGTGTATATCAATACCCAAGTCCTTAAATTCGAGCTTTAGACTAAGGACTACATCTTTGTTTTCTATACTGAGGTACTATATACAAAAACAAATATTTCGACTGGCGCGAATAGGGGTCGGACTTTGAGCGTTAATACCTCAGTCGTTTCTCCAAACATTTTCAAAATGTTTGCCTACGTGTCGATTCCAAAATTGAAAACTACCCAAGCAGCACAGTACGATCATAATTAGTTGTAGCAACTTGATTTTGACTAAACAAGTCACATTTATATTTTCTCAACCGAATAGCAACAAGTGTGCTACTAGGGTATCGATTTTCAGCACAATAATAGTATATAACCCAAATATAAGGTGATGACTTAAAATTTCGTTTTCTAGAGTAAATTTACGAAATGCAAAGCATTTTCCTATCACCGACTCCAAATGTAAGGAAAGGAAATTTGATATGCAGCAGTGAACGATATAAAAGGGGTGCACCTACGCAAAATGCTTCATTTCGACGCGGTCGATCAACGGTACATCAACTGCATCGAGTCACTAACATCCTCAGGCGAAACAGGTCAGTTTCAAAAACATCTGCCATGGCCCTTCTTGACGTTGAAAAGGCGTTTGACAACGTCTGGCATGATGGCCTGGTGTACAAGCTGCATCGATTCAATCTTCCAGTCTTTCTGGTGAAGATGATAAAAAGCTACTTATCAAACAGAACATTCAGTGTTTCGCTGCATGGTGCAGTTTCCGATGCGCAGGAGGTTTCTGCCGGTGTTCCGCAGGGAAGCATACTAGGTCCACTTCTGTTTAACCTGTTCACCTCGGACATACCCCCACTCCCTGAAAACGGATCTCTGTCGCTGTTTGCCGATGATACCGCAGTCGTCCACAATGGTAGGGTAGTGAGAGCGATCGCATCGAAACTGCAGCGAAGCCTGAATGTTCTGTTGAAGTATCTCACAGACTGGAAGATCTGCATCAATGCAGCGAAGACCCAGGTCATCTTCTTCCCACACTAGAAATCGCCCAGACTTGTTCCGGCTGAGGATGTTAAAATTCGTCTAAACGGCACAACGGTGGAATGGACCAATTCAGCCATCTATCTTGGCGTGACTCTAGATAGCAAGCTGAACTTCAGGGAACAGGTTGACAAGACTGTCACAAAGTGTAACGTTCTGTTGAAGCTTATGTACCCCTTGCTACACAGAAAGTCTACATTGTCCCTGAAGAACAAGCTTGCTATCTACAAACAGATCATTCTCCCGGTTATCGAGTACGGCATGCCGATCTGGGAAAGCTGCGCGAAAACACACCACCTGAAACTACAGCGGGTTCAAAACAAGTTTCTCAGGATAATCCTGAACACTCCTCCGCGGACGACAAATACTGAGATCCACCGTCTGGCCGATATTAAAACACTCGAAGATCGTTTTAGTGAGACTATCAATAGGTACAGGACACGTTGCCATCTATCAGACCACCAAGTCATTCGGGACCTGGTACCCCTTCCCTAGGTTTTTCAAATTGTAGTTATTGTAGTTAGGTAGGTTATCAAATTATTTAAATTCAAACCAACCAATCCCCATAGGGAATGATATGTACACCAGGATAATAAATTAGCAAATCACACCACAAATAAAACAAAATGAACGAAGATGAAGAGCCCCTCTGGCTAATCAATTAAATTGTAAAACCAAATGTAAACATTAATACAAATTATCTATAAAGACACATTTCATCATCATCAAAATGCTTCATTCGCTCGGCAGCCTTAGAGCTGCTTAGAGCGACAGTGAGCCAGTAATGGATTGACAGCTGGCGGTGACAAGTACCCTGGAGGAGCTCTGGCGAACAACCATTATTGGACAGGTAGCTGATGGCTCTATCGTCTTTGGCTAGGCAACCGTTGCTTGGCAGCCATTGGTTATGCAGTCGGTTGAACAAGCCAGTGGTGAATTTGTAGCCAGCCGGTTGACGCATCCAAGAGTCAAATAAGTGTGATCTAGTTGGCAGGCATCTTTCGGTAAGGCGGTTGTGTTCTATGAACAGTATAAGGCAGCCGCCACCGTCAGCACTAATGTGTGTATTAAACATGCAATAACTAGCAACATTAGCATGAGCAGTCACGAAGAAGATTGCTCAAACGAAGTAAAGAAGATTGCTCAAACATGGATAATTGAAAATCTGTCTTTTCCGTCTTTTTTGTGCCATGCCATGAGAAGACAATGTTAGCCTCCCACCACGAGTTCGAGTTCAGATCGACGATGATGAAATTGTGTATCCGGGCTCATTGGTGACCGCCGATAACGACACCAGCATTTAAAAACAAAGGCACATTATGACTGGACACTAAGACCGGCCGAAGTACAAAGTTCACCATCTACAAGACATTATTTAGACCGGTAGTTCTCTACGACCACGAAACATGGACATTGCTCGTGGAGGACCAACGCGCCCTTAGTGTCGGAAGGTGTTGCGTACGATCTATGGTGGAGTGAAGATAAAAGATGCAACATGGAGGAGGCTAATGAACCACGAATGGCATTAGGAGAACCTCCCATCGTACATACCGCTAAAACCGGTCGATTACAATAAACTGGGCTAATATCCGTAAGAATGTCGGATAAACACTAAGTAATTGCTGAACAAAAATAAGTAATGATAGTAATGACAATTCTGTTCCTGTACTAAACGTGCTAAAAAGGACTGAACATGTCTCAAGTGTAGTGTAGCTACAGATGTTCAACTGTAATTTACGGAACTAAAAATAAGAGAAGTTAAATTAAAGTACTTAAAGCAGTACTTCAAGTAATAATATTTTGCCTACTTTCTAATTAAAATTTATGGTGTGCCCCTCGTCCGTACTTTGGGTCACCATCACTTAAAAATTAGAAAAATGAAGCGAATGACACATGCAACCAGAAAAATTTCGAACTCTTCGTTCATGTAGAATGTCTAATGTCGTCAATTAACACATGGTATTTGTTTCTGCCGCTGATTTTTTTATAATACACTTCATTAAAAAAAACGCTAAAACTGGTGCACCACTGCAGTGCACTGCTTATAGAGATGAGAAGCAAAACAAAAATCTGTCAAATTGATGTTTGCTAGTAATTACCATACAGAGTTCCAAATTGAATTCCAAGAGAAACAAACACAAGGGGTGAGTCGCTTGTGCTCATTTTTTTAGTGTGCCTCTATACGTTGCGATGAACCCTGATGTTTCGATCATGGTGCCAATAGGTGCCCATGTGTGCCACGATAACGTGACAGATCAGTCGTTATGGTTTGGCCACGCCTGGCAACCACGTGACTGTTCTGTTTTGCTTCGTCAAATTTTTGCAGGCAATTTGGGTCTTAGTCATTTGTTGCGGAAAATACGTTTTAATACTCTTATGTTGGGACAGCTACTTTGGGTGCTGCATGGTTAACAAATGGAGCTCAAGAAACTATTCGCTGGAAGTAAGCGCGAGAATTCCTATATTGTGCTTCATATTAATGATTGATTTATCCGCTTTCTCTGCAGTCCACGTACGCCTGCAAAAACTATGAATGCGACGCATTAGTAGCCTCCAAAGATTTTCCTCTGTTGGCATTGCTGATGCTTGAAAACTGCGCTGCAGCAGGAGGGTGACTAGTTACAGTTCTGGCATTCGAGAATGAAGGTAATTGCTATGCATTACCAGGCTGTAAGGTCTGTATCCACAATAATCGGACACCTCAAAACATGAATAAAACATAAATTTCGCATTATATTTCCGTCGTAGTTGTTTTATTTCAGATTCATGGGATGTGTTTTAACAATTCATGAAGACAAAACATAGTTATTCGGTATTTGCATAAAATTTTCGAACTTTGCGCCATTAGTGTTTCTACAGACACTTCAGAAATCGTAGAAACCATCTTTGTCCAAATTTGCTGGAAGTGTTTGATATCTTCCGCTTCATCAGAGCCCAATATCTCTCGATTGGTCGTAGCTTTGGGCAATTTGGCGGGTATGAGGTTTTTGGTACAATGCTCACTTGATTTGCTTGATACCACACTATCATAGTTTTAGCATAATGGCATGATGCCAAACCGGGCCAGAACAAAGGTTATTCTTTTTGACTTTTGATGAAGGGTAGCAATCGCTTCGGCAGACACTCTTTCTGATAGATCTCCTTGTGGTGACGAAAGAGTTACTCTTTTTGCCACACGTACAAATTGCTTGCCACACAAGGTATTTTTTGGGAAATTTCAATGCCTTCTTTGTTCTGAAATGCTCAGCTGTAGCATTTCTGGCCATAGCAGAATAAAAAGCCAGCCCTGGAAGCTGCTTGAAATCCTCCAGTACATAAATTTCATCGTCCATAACAACGCATGAAAACTTTGTCAAATATTCGCAGTACAAACGTCGAGCCCGTGATTTTGCTGCCAAATTCTGTTTGTCATTGCGATTTGTAACTGTTTTTACTTTATACGACTTAAGTCCCAAACGTTGTTTTGATTTTTGGACAAAACCAGGCGACATCCCTATTTTACAAGCCACCGTTCCAATGGAGAGATTTGGGTTTTTCGTTAATATCCTTATCACCTTTCGGCCCATGACAGGATCAGCGCGTCCAATGTTTTTGTCACTTCTCTGTTTCCTCTCTTCCGTCAAACGTTCCGAAAATGATTTGAGCACATCGTGAACAGTGGATTTAGGCAAATCCAATGTTTTTGGAAAGTCCCGTATTGACAAGTCAGGATTTGCCGTACGCCCGTACAAAATTCGCTCGCGCATTTGTTTTTCTTTCGTCGCCATCTTGAATACTAAACATGGAATGTAAACATCAATCATAGATTTCATATAGACTCTCAACTATGCCACAGTGAAATTTTTCTTTCCTACGTGTAATATGTCAAAAGTTACAATGATTTGAATGTGTCCGGATTAATGTGGATACAGATTTTAAATGTGCTAGCTTCTTCTCTCGTCCAACCATAACGAAAACTTCGATCTTTGCCCATTCATTTAGCAAATAGGGCATAACGCCTGCACCTGTAACTTTCCGCAGCCCCTAGAAAAAACTTTGATTTTAATGTTTTTTTTTTAGCTTTTTCACAAAAGGCATCAAAGCCTGAGGCCCTAATATCTCTGGTAAAAGAAAGTGATAGTGAGACAAAGTCATGCATTAATCTCAAATAAACTTTATTTCAATCAAAATGTAGTATATTTTTTTCGTTCAATACTATATATTTTCGCTATATCTTCGAGAAGAACAACTGTCAAAAGTGTCACACACGTTCCGTTATGGATGGAATAAGACTTTAATTCACAGAGATGTACCACTACGGCTGTTCCAAATCGTCTACAAATTGATTTTTAGTTGCTTCCGTGCGGAAGTTCCATCTTTTACGTATTTGTGAATCCATTTACATACAATGTATTTTGACTTCTAAATATTTGGCCAAAGAAGCTCGATCCATTCCTAAGACATAAAAAACATAGATACAGTGATAGATTGTGTTAACACCAAGAGTAAGCCGCTTAGAACAGTGCGCCAGTCACGATGTTTTACTCACTATACAAAGTTTCATAACTGCGGCACTTCGATTTTCAATCTATACTGTCCATATCCATTCATATGTATGGCACACTGAGGAACACTTTTGACAGTTGAGCTTATAGAAATAATAAATCAGCAACCTTGCCAATATGCATTGCCTGGTTGACAGGCTCAGCTGAAAATAACAACTTGGGCTGTCAACACTTCGGCACCTTCGGCACATTCCCAGAAGATTTCAACGCTTGTAGACACACTCAAAAAAAATAGCACAGGAGAAAAGTGTACTGAGCGATCCACCCCTTGGTTAACACTCACATGCTGGTGCTGGACATGGATCAACTCGTCTTTGTGGGCCATTATTTCTCCAGAAATTTTCAAAGCACAGAAAATCTAGTCCAAAATATTTTGCTCATCCGCTGATCGGTTCAGAATTTACAACAACAACAACGATTGTATTATGTAAAGACAGATCTGTTCAGCGCGGTGTTTAGACGGCGTAGCATTCTGAGAATGCACCAATGGCTGCTTAGCATTCAATCTGCGTATTTATAGTGATTTTACGGTTTTGATCGATGGTTTAATAACAAAGCAATTAATTCCAGGGAAACCCAGGGAACTAGGGAAATCGAATGATTTCGCGTATCTTCTGATCTAACTAGCCTCGGCAACAAATTCATACACAGCTCGAAAAAAGTAGTGTGAATTTCTGTTCAATATCATGCACATGCATCATGCAATGGAGCGTCACAAAACATAAAAAATTGCATTATACTAGTTCTGGGACATTCCAAACATTCTCGATAATATTGTATGCAAAAGCTCGTCTTCGTTAGAACTGTTTCATGCAAGTTGTTGCTTTGTGTGGAAATCAATACGATTTTACATGCTCTGATATTTACAGCACAATGAAAATTCAGATTTTTTTTCCGCTGAATTTTTGAGATTTTGATGAATTAATAAGTTCCCATCACATTTTAAATAACCACGAAAGGTTTGCTCTAGATTTCAAATGCATCCATATTTGGGTAGTTTTGGAATGGCGTGTGATCGACTCTTTGAAATCCCGATGTTGCCCACTACTGGTGCCAAGAAAACTGAATTGACGGATACAAACTCCAGGGTCCAACCTCTCAAACTCTCGTTCGAAGCGGACTACAGAAGTATCCGGTTTAAAATTAATTTTTGGTGATCATTTATATGTGTTTCATTTTTTCCGAGTCCAGTCTTTATAAAGCTTTTATTCCAAGAATAGATACAACAGGCATACTAGAGAACGTATCTATGTCACTCACGGAAAAATTCATCTAAACACAACCTCAGATAAAAAAAATAACAAGATTCGAACGTATCAAATGACGCAAAGACACCCGAGACTCAAATTTCAGTTTGATTGACACAAGATCTATCAAAATTACTTTTGAAGGACCAGAACTACCGCGAACAGTCTCAATTTACGGTATTCGCAAAAAAACTAGACTGTTGAGAACTACTCCGAACAGGTTCAGGTGATCAGAAATAATCCACACAAAGTTACAGAAGCAGATAAATACAAACTGAACAAGAAAATTTAACCAAACAGCTACAACAAATTTTAAAAAAGATTACAGACAAAACTAGTGACAATAAAATAGAATCAGATGTTTTGCTGATTGAAATAGCATCAATAATACAAAATTTAATAACGTTTACCAAATCTCACCACAGTAAGTGATACCTGCGGAGATTCTGCGATATACTGTGTCAACCACATCAACTCGTTAGATATGGAAACAAAAAGACAAAAAGAAATAGCAGCAACCATTTTCTTAGATCTTACAAAAGCATTCGATTCTGTGGACATAAATTTATTATTCAAGCAATTAGACAACCTAAAAATTCCTAGAAAAATAATTAACTGGTTGAATCTATACTTAAAAAACAGAAACACTATGATTCGGACATCACAAGGAGAAATAACGCAAAACACTAATCAAGGACTACCACACCTGTATTGTACCTGTAGAACAACATAAATGTATAGGCTATATCCTGGATAACAAACTTACACATAAAACGCACATTAATTTCGTAAACAATAAAATTAAGAAAAGATTAAATATAAAGAAATGATCTGCAAAAAAAAGCGAGGGCGCACATCCAAAAACTGCATTTAAAATTAACAAAGCTTGAAAAAAAATCCCGACTTTTCAGATGATGCGGGTTTATTTTTGACGTTGCAAAGAATATCTTTTAAAGTGTTGTTACTCTTGTAGACCGTTTTAAATCCATGTTTGCTTAGTGTTGATTGAACAGTGTTGGTCAGTGTGGGATAGAACGGAAGGCTGATCTTTTGAAGTTCTTCCTCAAAAGATAATGTTTTACTCCACTCGACATATATTGTAACACAATATGAATATTTGTTGTAGTATTGTACTTCGTAACCAGTCGGACGTCGTCCTGTAGATGGGCAACATCTAGCCCGAAACCGGTCGACTAAAAAGGTAAATTTAAACCCCCTTTTTACGTTTTGAAAGAACAAAAAGTGTTGTGTCCTGTCTCGCGTCACGTCTTTCGAGTGACAAACCGTTTACTCAACTAACATCAAAATTCCTAGAACTAGACGAG
>JASCZW010002946.1:0-27324 GCA_034211315.2 Aedes japonicus | reverse complement strand
AATTCCATCTGGATGGGAGACTAACTGATGTTGTAGCTTTTTCAACGACCTAAACTGATCGGTAGTTGGCAAATGACTATTCAGAATTGACAAGAAGTTTTGCTTAATATTTCGCTTAAACATGCCACATACATTGGCGTAACTACTGGGGGAGCCTAGGGGGCCTAAAATTCTGTAGCCCCTCCCCCCCCCAGGATTTTTCCCTAATATATTTCTTATTTGAAATGAAACACTATTCATAATCTCAACGGAATTGTACGGGATTTTTTTGTACACTGCTCCCTTAGTTTGAACTGTTTCTGAAGGAGTAAGGTTTGTATACCATCTTCCGCACACTTTTTCCTTAACTTATAGGATGTTAAGTTGGTATATCGAGTAAACCATGATTAACGGCAATTAGATCCATGACAATTCTGATACATCATCATTATATCCACTTCACTCGAGAGTCTGTTAAGAGTTAGTTTATTTTTATTTTTATTTTCGTGGTGTTTAATAACGAACGACATGATAAGCTGATCTAATCCAGCCCATATATGGTTAAATGTAGTTTACAGCTCAATAACTGATTGAGTGGGTATGGAGTAGGGTGATAAATATACTAAATCACCGCATATTCTAACTAGACATTATCTAGACATAAGCGTAGCCAGGATTTAAATGCAGGGAGGAAGGCAACTTTTTTTACGGTAATGCAAACGAAAGCCGCCATATTGGATTTCAAAATTGTGTTGGGCATCGATTCCCGGTCTGTATACATTATCGTAACTTCAAGCTATTGCATATCGGTATTAAGTTTTAAACTATTTTGCGGAAAAGCATTTCCCTGAATCAATTTCCCAGAGGCCATTTTCTAGAGGCAATTTTTTCATTTCCCAGAGGCCACTTCCCGGAATAACTAATTTTGCAAAACAGATCTCTGCTCGTGTTTTTTTCGGAAAATGAACACACTTAGATTTTTTTACAGAAACCTGTAAAGTTCTACCGAATTCCCAACAGCTGAATGTTCGATAATCAGATTTAACGAATTTCGGTGAAATTTTACAGTTATCAGTAATAAAAATCACCGTAAAAATCGAATTACCGGACGTTCAGCTGTGGAGAATTCGGTAAAATTTTACAGATTTCTGAAAAATAATCTGCGTGTGTATGCTTTCCCGAAACAATTTTCCAGGGACCTTTTCCCGAGTTTTTTCGCGGGATCCAGTTCCCAGAAGCTATTTTTCGGATGACTAATTTTGATTTTAAAGTTGGTTGTTTTCCGATAATTATTTTTCAGATGCTGTTTCCCAGACGCCTTTCAATGAATTCTTTTCCGAGTGGTCATTTCCCGGTTTGACCAGTTTTCCATAGAAGATCCTTGTCCTTCTCGTTTTCGGAAAATAATTACTTTCCTTTTATCCAGATGCTGTTTCCTGAGTTCATTGCTAGGAAAGCATTCCCTAGAGCCCATTCACCAGACGCCATTTTCCTGAGTTGATCTTTGTCCTTATTTTTTCGAGAAATTATTGCTCTCCCGTATTTTATAGATGCTCATTCCTAAAGTTCACTTTCCAATTCTATTTCCAGAGGAATTTTCCTGAAGGTAATTTTTCAGTGGTAATTTCACAGAGGCTATTTTCCAAAGGTCATTTCCTAGAGCCCATTTTCCAGATACCATTTCCCGGAACGGCTATTTTTAGTTCATTTTTAAAGTTATTTTTGAAAGAAATATTGGCACCCCTGACCACGGGTTATTAGGGACACCACACCCCAGGATTTCTCAGACTTTTCAGCAAGGCGCAACTATAAGCTAATAGCTGCATATCAAAACGCTTAATTTTAAAATATCATTTATCAGAACACCAAGAATTTCAATTCCATTCTTCTTAAGTTAATAATTCCAGAACAATTGAAAGTGACGCTAGTTTTCTTCCTCAACTAGCATCTCCATCAGCTTCATCGAAAAACGATAGTAAGAGCTTTGGCTCAGGTGATATTGCAGTTCTAAGACAAACGTGGTCTCGGTGAGCTGCCCCTAATTGCTCAATCTTACGATGGGGCGAGCGTAATGCCTAGCAGGCATCGTGGGGTACAAACTATCTGCAGAAAAACTTTTCCTCTGGCGGTCTACATACATTGCCTTGCAAACCGACTAAATTTGGCAGTTTCGAAAATTGTCGGGCAGTAATTCAGAACTATGTGACGATCAAAGAAGCGCTTCAAGCTGAAATCGATGATGGTAAACACAAGGACTCAGTTCAAGCTATTGGCATAATTTTGGATAGCTTAGCTCAAAATACATACAAAGATAAACTGATTCACGATGCTAACTAAAAACTGATCAAAATTCAGATGGGACTGACTTGCGATTACCGGAAATGCAGATATTTGAGGTTTTTGTTTGTTTCTTTAACAGGTAATCGACAATGTTGTAGGACATCTGGATGTTGTTCTTTGTAGTTGTCAATGTTGTTCTTTGTAGTTTTAAGGTTATTTAGTTTAAATATAACTCTATAAAGATTCAGTTAAGTTGAGACGCCTCAAGAGAATCGAGTTAGGTGACTACAGTCACCTCGTGTAAGACCATTCTCCATTTCATCCACGCGGAATAATATGTATATATTCTCCACACTCGATTCTCCTAAGGCATCTCGGCTCACCGAGGCACAGAATAGACTTAATTGTTCGATTAAACGTGTTCTGATTCATCAATAAAAAAAAAACCTGTCTCCAACAATTACGCTACTTTCATCGCTCTTTTAAATATTCCTTTAAAACAAAAAATATTTCTCGCAGGCCCCCTCCAGACTAATTGTATAGCTCCGCCAATGGCCATTTACATTCACTTTTCTTATTTTTTTGCCATGTGAATCCTTCTTTGTTTTATTTCATTATGACAATATTGGTAGAGCATCTTATCATTAACTTTATGTAGTGCAAAATGCTATAATATATGCTTTATGCTCTTATCTGAGTCCAAGTGGCTTAATGAAGGTTTTTGTAAAGATAAAGATGTTTATGACACATTGTATCATGACTCTGTTAAACAAATATGAAGGAGCTTTATTATTGAATTACTAAACGGTTTTATGTGGGGATTGAGCTCCTCGTCAATTATTTTTTAAAGCTTGACTGCTTAAGACTTCACCTTCCTGCTAAACAAGGTTTGAAAAACAGCCTCAAGTAGAATATTAAACTATACATCCTTCGCACAATTTAAAGCTGCTTTAAATAAAATAGTATGTCTTTTTCAATAATAAATCCCCAATAAATTTAAACAAAGGCTATAAGCCATTAGGATTGTAACTTGAGTAGGCAGCCATTGGTTATGCAGTCGTGTGATGGGCAGTCGGTTAACCAAGCCAGTGGTGAATTTGCAGCCAGCCGGTTGGCGCAACCACGAGGTGTTTCTGTTTGAATTAGTTGTCAGCCTTTATTCAGTAAGGCGCTGTGATGTGAGGTATAAACGGTATAAACATGCCAAATTTGATTCCATTTGCTTTATTAGTTCTCGAGTTATGCAGAAAATTGCGTTTCATTTCTATGGGACCCCCCTCATTAAAAGGGCAGAGTGGTCTTCAACCACAATAGGAATATGTCTCTCCTTCAAAAAAATCCACATGTCAAATTTGATTCCATTTGCTTTATTAGTTCTCGAGTTATGCATAAATTTGTGTTTCATTTGTATAGGAGCCCCCCTCCCCCTTCATAAAAGGGAGGGGTCTCAAATTAGCATTGAAACAGTATTCATCTACAAAAACCTCCACATGCCAGATTTGGTTCAATTTGCTTAATTAGTTCTCGAGTTATACAGTATATTGTATTTCATTTGTATAGGACCCCCTTTCAGGGCGAAGAGGAATCTGAAACCATCATAGAAACGTTTCTGGCCTTTAAAACCTCACACATGCTAAATTTGGTTTCTTTTGCTTGGGGTCTCAAACCACCGTAGAAACATTTCTTGCCTACAAAACCTCCACATGCCATATTTGGTTCCATTTGTTTGATTAGTTCTCGAGTTATGCAGAAATTTGTTTTTCATTTGCATGGGATCTCACCCTTTCTAGAAGCGGGAGGAGTGTTGAACTATAATAAGATCCTTTCCCGGAACCAAAAACCAGTGAATACAAATTTGCTAAGCAGTAGGTATAGTTCTCATGTTTGGTTGAAATTTGTTTCATTTGTATGAGAGCCCCCCTTTTATAGGGAGGAGGGGCTTTGAACCACCATAAAAACATTTCATGTCTTAAAAAACTCGTCCATTCCAAATTTGGTTCCATTTGCTTGATTATTTTTCGAGTTGCGCAGAAATTTGGGTTCCATTTGTTTGAGAGCACCCCCTCCCCCCTTCCTCCTCATATGACGGAAGAGTCTCAAATCACCATAGAAACATTTCCCTCCTTCAAAAACTTCCACATGCGAAATTTGATTCCATTTCTCTTATTAGTGCTCGAGTTTAATTTGAATAGGTTCCCCCCCCCCCCCCACACATACTAAATTTGGTTCCATTTGCGTGATTAGTTCTCGAGTCATGCAGAATAGTGTATTTCATTTGTATCGGAGCCCTCACCAACATAAAAACATTTTTTGTTTTAAAAAACCACCACATGCTAAATTTCGTTCCGTTTGCTTGATTAGTTCCCGAGTTATGCAGAATATTGTGTTTTATTTGTATGGGAGCCCCCCTTTTTATGACGGGGAGGGTTCTCAAGATACCATAAAAACCTTTTTTGCCATCAAAAACTCACACATGCTAAATTTGGTTTCTTTTGCTTGATTAGTTCTCGAGTTGTGTAGAAATTTGTGTTTCATTTGTATGGGAGCCCCCCTTTCCAGTGAAGGGAGGGGTCTGAAACCATCATTAGATTATTTTACGGTCTCAAAAATCTCTGCATACAAAATTTCACGCCGATCGGTCCTTCCGCTCGCGAGTTAAATCGTAACAAAGGAAACCCCAACTCATTTTTATTTATATAGATTGATAAACGAGGTCGATGAACACATAATAATTATAATTCAAATCAAATTACTTACATATAGAATAATAAAAATAAACTAATATTTACATATATCCAAAATACTGCAGAATACTGCTGAAGTAGCCAACTAGCCAAATTGTTACACATGTTTTAGTAATGAATGATTAGTTGGTGGTTAATTTTCCGATGCCATGTTATAAAATGCTCTAAGAAACACTAATCTTTAACAATTTCCTAGCGCAGTACTCTTTGAATCAGTCAAACAGTTTCTAAGGAAATATAAAAGAAAGTGGACAGCCGTTTCTGAAAGTAAAATATTTATATCAGTACAAATTTATATAAATGAGAATCAAGATACACATGATCGAATTCACGTGAGTTTGAAAATTTACGTCTCATTTCTGAAGGACGGTCGGACAGATTCGAAGTTAAAGATCTGGATCTAGTTAAAGATTTGGAAATTATTCTGGGCTCTCAATTTTCATACAAGCAACACATCGCGTATGTGGTTGATGAGGATGTCGAGGACATTGGGCTTCATCTTCAGGATATCATGGAATTTCTCCGACATCTACTGCCGCAAATCACTACACAGTTCGCTGGTGCGATCCACACTGAAGTACTGTTCTACGGTTTGGAACCTAAATTACAACACCGGTGCTGAGAGAGTCGAGTCCGTTCAACGACCCGTTCTTTATTTGCTCTAAGGAACCTACCGTGAAGGGAGCTGAATGACAATCGTTGCCAGCTGATCGATTTGGAGTTCTCCGTACCAGAAGAGAGAAACCTCGAGGACGCTTCCTGGACAGCACACTTGTGGCAAATCAGTTTCACTAATTTCAATGTGACACAAATAAGTCACAATCAAGTTACTGCAACCGATTAAGACAATTTTTTGTTACTTGGGTTTTATTGCAGATACATTACAGGGCAGAATAGACTGCTCTGTTATCCTGGAGCAAATAAATGTTAACGTTCAACCAAGAGCGCTTCGAAACAACATGATGCAGAGACTGCCTCTCCGCCGTACCAACTACAGCATGAGCGGTGCCATCGGTGGATTACAGCGAGTATTCAACCGGGCCTCTTCTGTGTTCGACTTTCACCTTTCACGATAGATGCTGCGTTGGTGTTTCACTACGTTTTTCAATAGTGCTTCCGGTGTTGAATAACTATATGACCGTATTTCTGCACATGTATTTCATTATTTGACCCTTACTTTATTTTCAATATCATTGGAGCCACATTGAGCCTGTTGATGTCAACAAGAAGTAAACCCATCTGAACTGGCTGATGTAGAATACTTTATCTTCGATATAGCAGATTCTACCAATTGATGGTTTACAACAATGTTTGATAACTCACAGACATTCCTTGGAGTGTCGCTGCACGCATTTGCTGCTTGGTCAGAGGATGAGATGGAAGTGTTAAATGCACAAAGCGCAAAGTTCACATTTGTCCAGAGATGAACGAGCAGAATTATTTCTCAGGACAGTTTATAAGCGCACGCCGTTTTCTTTCCGGTTGGATTTCACAAAAGTTCAAAACTGTTTCGAATTTCTCCGGAGATTGCCTTGTGTGCGTAGACGATAGTTGGTACGTGTGTATTGTTACTTCCCTAGCAGCACACTTGTTACAGTATGGTTAATGTTACGCCATTTATACTCAATTAAGTTACAATCAAGTCATTGTAACCAATAATGGTGGTTTGGTGTTGCTTGGGTTGTAGAATGTTCAATGGTTTCAGAGATATCTCAGAAGTGTTTTAGATCTATAACAGATCGTGAGTGCCTCTGAGATCGTGAGTGAGCTTCCGAGTCACTGAATTAGCAAACTTGCATGCTGAAAACAGAAACAAATATAGCTTAAAGCGAAAGTTATTTGACTGAGCTTTTACTTGACTATTTACTTAAAACATTACTCAAGAAAACAGCTGGTCGAAAACGCTTAAAGACTGTATGCGATGAAATTTGGACACACGCAATTGTTCGTAACTTTTGAGCGTGTGGGAAAAATTATTGAAATTTTAACTGAATGTATTTCATTGTGCTGTGTCAATTGTGTAATGAGTTTCGTGAAAATCGGTTGAGTGATTTCAGTGATGGCTTCGAATGAAGAAATAGTGCGCCAACAAATTTTGGGCACTCAATTCGAAAACCCAAATGCTTCTCATCGATGGATCGGAAAACAGCACGGAATCGTACATTCAACCGTATCTCATGTGATCAAAACGTTCAAGGACCGTAAGACAACCAAGCGGAAAAATGGTAGTGGCAAAAAAACGTGGCACATCAAATCCGAAGAAGGCCATGATGGTATTGAACCAATTTAAGCGTTATCCCAACATTTCGATCAGGGATGTTGCGAAAAAGGCGAAAGTTTCAGTTTGTTTTGTGCAGAAAACAATGAAACGTTCTGGATTACATGTGTATAAGGTCCAGAAGGCACCGAACCGGAGCGATAAACAGAACTCGGTGGCCAAAACTCGTACAAGAAAACTGTACAGGGAGTGGCTCAAAAAACCGTTCTGCATTGTGATGGACGATGAGACTTACGTTAAAACCAACACCAAACAAATGCCAGGACATGAACACTACGTCACCACTTCTAAGTTGGCCGTTCCGGAGAGTGTACGGAAGAAGAAACTGTCGAAATGCGCCAAAAAATTCGATCTGCGGATGTGGCCAAATGAGTCAGCCCTTCATCACCTCTGGGACCGTCAACGGACAAATCTACAAGAACGAATGCTTCCAAAAACGACTTCTGCCCTTCTTGAGATCTCACGATGGCCCGACACTGTTTTGGTCGGATTTGGCATCTTGCCACTATGTCCGGCCCGTCTTAGACTGGTACAAAGATAATAATGTAGTTTTTGTACTAAAAGACGTCAACCCTCCAAACACTCCGGAACTTCGCCCAATTGAAAAATGTTGGGCAATCATGAAGGCAAAGCTCGTTAAAACTCCAAAACTGATAGAAAATGAACTTGAACTAAAGAAAGTGCGGTTAAAAGTAAGTAAGCTAGTCGGTCCTATCATTGCCCAAGATTTGATGAAAGGGGTCAAGGCAAAGGTGCGGGCATTTGGGTTGGAAGAAGAGGTTCAATAAACCAATGATGTCAAAACTTAACCATTTAGTAGTACTTTATTTCAAAAAAGTTTGAAAAGAATCGGGCTCAAGGAAAAATTTTGGTGACCTATTTTGTGTGTCCAAATTTCATCGAATACAGTCTTTATATCACCGCTATTCACATGTAGTTATGATGTCCACAAGAATAGGGACCAACAGGATCAATGAATATGTTTATACACAAAATTACCAGCCTTATATTTTCATTGCATCACAGGGTTTACTGTGTAGATGTCGTGCCCGGGTTTCTCCAAATAAAATTTAAAAAAAAAACGGACACGTGAAGGTAGCTTCTGTTGATTTTATCCTTTTTTACCTTTCTTGGAATGCAGAGAATTACGATGTTTCCCGAAGAAAAATTAATTTCAAATATGCAGTACCGTGGTTCACACCTTCCAGGAGAGAACTTTAACTTCGGTGAAAGAATTGAAAAAAAAAAATCTGCAATATTTAAGAAAGCTTTGTAAAAGGTTTTAAGGACATTTTCTGGTAGAAAATACAAAGATGCGAATACGTGAGTTTCACCAGTTATATTAGATCTCGATATAGCAACAGGTCTGCCAAGGCGACCATACATGAGGTTCCAAGAAAATTTTTGAAAGATACTCATTTTTATTCAGTTGGATTTATGTGCCAATAATACGATTTAACAGTGACTTTTAAAGTTACGTTATATCTTCTTCTTCTTTTTTCTTAGCGTTTCAAGCTTATTGCTTTCGTTTGATTGTGTGGCAAGTACAATCATACCCTATGCCAAGGGAGTCGAGAAATTTTCCATAACGAAAAATTCCTAGACCAGACCGGGAATCGAGCCCAGCCACCTTTGTAGGGAGGGTAGGCTATTTATTGCGCTTAATTACTCCCACCAATTAATATAATTTAAAAAATAATGAAGCAAATTATTATTCTAAGCATAGTACTTCAAACTCAATTCAAAGTTTTGAATTTATTTTAAACAGTTATGATGCGTCTCTTATCAAACCACCTAAAATGTAAAAAAAAGTAATCATTTGGAACTTTTCATAACTCAAATGATCCCTTGATAATTTACTCTCATTTGAGTCTACCTACACACTTAGATTTTTTTACAGAAATCTGTAAAGTTTTACCGAATTCTCAACAGCTGAACGTTCGGTAATCCGATTTAACGGATTTCAGTGAAATTTTACAGATATCTGTAAAAAATTTACCGAATTTCGGTAAAATTTTACGGAAATCCGTAAAATCGGATTGCCGAACGTTCAGCTGTTGAGAATTTGGTAAAACATTACAGATTTCTGTAAAATAATCTGAGTGTGTAGGTTGTGTTCAAATAGAACACTTAAAATCAAAACTCAAGACAGAGCGTTTGACACCACAGGGGGATACACTTGGGGTTTCCTGTATTATCTGGCCAAATGAAAAAATAACACCCATGACAAACGAGCCCAGCTTTACCGTTGTCATAGCCAAGGTCGCCGGCGTTGCTCCGGTTGAGTTTGCCTTACAGGGGGGTGGATAATTTTTTCGGCAAAAATATGCGTCCTTTGCTGATACTAATTCTACAGCCGGGAAAGAGGAGAGAGGGTTTTGACCCCGCACACGCGTGGTATGAGGATAATGGTTTATGTAAGCGGATTTTAATGTTTTAATTATTTTTTGCCAGATTTTATTGCTTCGGCTGAGCTGACCCAACCGGACAATCTGCACCTCGCAACACACCATAGATATGCATGAGTTTTTTTTTATTGTTGATTTTTTTCGAAATATGTGGCTATGCATGTCAATGATCCACAATACGAGCTGTTAATGAACCATTTTTATGCATCAATTACGATGAGTTTCGCTGAAGGAATTCTTGATTTCATTTTGGATACTTGCGGTTCATTGATAAAAATGAGGTTATTGACCGTGACGTTCACTACCCTAATTAGGAATGATTTAATACATTTTCTTATGGGTGCCAAAACATAACAAACTGTTGCTTAGCCAGCCCCCCCCCCTCCCCCATACCCCACAATCCGGGTACCGTGATTTGGTTTCTGCTTTCCAATTTCAATCAATTATATTCGAATGTTATTGTGGTTTAATCAGTAACGAAATGGTTAGGGAACCAAAAATGATTAATTTCCTTCAACACTCACATTCATCCAAACAAATCTATCAGATTAGTCACCAATGCAAATGAAAAAACTAATTATTGCCATTTTTCGAACCTAAATGAATTTATTTTAATTAGATTGACCCATTATTTGCGAACAATAAGGTATATGCAATATATTAGTTTGATTTGACTACCCAAGGTGGTTGAATCAAACTTCAATTTCAGGTAATGGTATTACCGGGATTAAGCAAACCAATACAAACAATTCCACCGGCTTTTTTTTAACCCTAACCGGCAGTTGAAAATGAATGTACAGTACGAGCGTAAACATGATCTCTAATTGTAATGTTTTTGTATTATTCGTGCGAGATGTTCGCTCATCACCATGAGGTACCAAAGAGTGGACAGTAATGTTTTGCTAGAATGAAAGATATGAAGAGAAAGTGTTGAAAGTTCCGTCAGTGTACGGTAGGTACAGATGTATTGAAAATTGAGCGGAAGGGCATGGGTACGGTAGTACTCGAACAGAGGACGTCACCCTTTGCCTAACATCCCACTGCGGGGTAGGTCGAGGCACGGACGAATTCGTCACCTTAACAGGCAAAAGGTGACGTTTGGAAAGCGTTCATGTACCACTGATGGCTTTTTGATAGTTATTCTCGCGATATATTGTATGCACTCTGTTTTGATGCGCACATGGGAGAGGAACTCTCTTTTTTGTTGGGTTTGTTTTTTTTTTGGCATCACTGCTACCTAGTATTGTGTTGTGTTTTGTTTTCGCTCCGCAACTTTTCCGGATTATTATCTGCCTTCACATCATCAAACCTCCGCTCAACGCAAATTTCGCTCTACGTCTATATAGTCATCGTCAATTTTGGCCAGCCCAGCATATTTTCACCGCAGTCATCTCATTGCCGATGTGTCACCTCTCATCCTGTAACATCAAAACAAACTAAGCATCGACAGCTTGTATATCGCCTGGATAATATACGCCCATTCTCCGTCCTGTCTTATTACTCCGATACATCCGAAAACCACCCACTACGAGAGTTGACATAGGACAGCCGACACGGCCTGGAATTTTTTATCAGCACATTAGAAAGGTATAGTGAACCGATCTTCATTCGCTTTGGTGTGCTTTTGTTTACGTTTTCCGTAACCACTCGTATTGTTTAACTGCTGACCACGTGAGGGGAACCATCTATTCACTTCTCACTCACGTCTTGTATTGTTGCATCACCCTGCTGGACCAGCATAAGCCACTAGCGGTACTTGTGCAGTGTTGAAATTCTGTTCGGAATGACGAATGTATGTGAAAAATGTGCGAATCTCATCATCGGCGACCCAGTTAAATTCGGTGGATTTTGTTCATCGACAGTTTGCATGCGATGCTCTGGGATTGCTGAAGATGCTTTCAAAGCGATTATGGCAAATCCGCATCTGGTATGGATGTGCAATGCTTGCAAAAATCTACTGTCCAAGGCGCGTTTCGCAAACTCGTTGGTATCAGTCAACAAGGCAAGCGAATCCGTGATCGAATCGATGAAAGTCGAAATTCGTGATGTGCTGACAGAAATCAGAAACGAAATCCGTTCTAATTTCAAAACTCTGATTAATTCTGTACCCCGTACACCCGCATCCTACTACCGTACACCGCTTGCACCTTCAACAGGAACCAAACGACTCACAGTGGCACAGTTCTGAAAAAAGACGGTCAAAAAATTTTTCACCCTTTTGTCATCATTTTATTGACTAGGTGTCTAAAGAAGAGTTGCTCAAAATACTATTCCGCATCTTTTGAAAACACACGCCTAACCATTCATAAGGGCTTAACTAAACTTTCAAACTCTAACTTTTTCCAGATACGAAATAACGCGTTGTGGTCTTGGACAAAGTTGTAGAGCAAGTAATTTTAAGAAAAATTGCTGAAGACACTAAGTTTCTAAAGCCTAAAGTTGAAGAGATATAAATGGTTTTCTTTCTGCACTACCTTAAAACTGGTTTTTTGAGATTACTAGTACTTTGTTCAAATTTGACGATTTTAATATGTTCTAAGAAATTGTAGGAATTATTAAAATACACATTTTTGCTGAGCACATCAATGCTCTCTGATGACCACATTTTGATATATGGTGATTGAAGTGTCTGTGTGACGTCATAATCAACCGCCTCAAAAAGGGTGGGCGGGTCCTGGCGGGGTCTAAAACAGGTTGTATTTGAAAAATTATCTTATGAACAAGTTTTCCTGAAATTCATTTCAGCATTGGGTACTGAAGGGTACCTGGTAAAACGTCAGTTTGAAATAGTACAGGTTTTAAGCCAAATTTATATTTCGCATGTGACGTAATGTTCAACAACCTAAAAAAAATATATGCGGCTTCTTGCGGGGTCTCAAATTAATTGTATTTGGAAGAGTATCTTATCAACTAGTAATCCTGAAATTTTCAGCGTTGGGTACCAAAGGGTACCTAGTAAATCCTTATTTTGAAATGGTATGCATAATAACGTAATGCTGACGATGTAAGTGACGTAATGCTCAACAAACTTGAAGAAAGCTGGGCGGGTACTGGCGCGGTCTCAAACCGATTATATTTGAAAGTTTATCTAATGAACTAGTGCTTCTGAAATTTTCAGCGTTGGATACTGCAGGGTAACCAGAAAAATCTTTGTTAGAAATAATACTAGTTATTAGTTATACATATTGCGGATGTGTCATTATATCCAACAAATTAGAAGGAGAGTGGCGCGTTGTGCTTTGTTACGTTCTTCTTCTTCTTTTTAGCATTTCAAGCTTATTGCTTTCACAATTTGCTTATTGCTTACTCTCAACTTAGTGTTCTAAATGCACTTCCACAGTTATTAATTGAGAGCTTTCGATGCCAGTTACCATTTTTGTATTAATATGATTGTGTGGCAGGTACAATCATACGCTATGCCCAGGGAGTCGAGAAATTTTCCTTAACGAAAAATTCCTAGACCAGACCGGGAATCGAACCCAGCCACCTCTAGCATGGTGTTGATTTGTAGCTGCGCCTTTACCGACTAAGCTAAGGGAGCTTTGTTAGGTACCGAGTCTAATTTAAATGCGATATATTGTTGGTAATAGGTCAACCTATTGTATTTTGAAATTTACCACTTTTGTAGATAGAATGTTGAGCTTTCAACGTGATTTTACTGCTGATGCTCTAAATTGCTGCTTGGGCTTCGCTGTGGATAACTTTATTAAGGGAACATGCATAAATAATGTAGCATTTCGGGGGGTGTGAGGAGGGTTTCAGAAGTAGGGACGAGATATTTATTTCAAAAGGGCCTATTTCATTTTGTTTACATGTTTGTATACAAAATCAGATAGGTTTTTTTGACAAATTATCCTAGATATGAAGTCAAAATACGAGTGTAGGCATAAGATCTAAAAAAGGTTAAAATATGCTTCGTTATTTATGGATCACCCCAAACTATCTTGCTGGTGACTTCTAGTTTTGAGTTTTGTTTTTAAATTAAAATGAATTCTACAACGCCTGTTTGTCAAATAGATAATATTACACTTTTCAGCATATTTTTTTTTCTTCTACTGTTTTGTATTAAGAATTAACCAGGTACCCTTTCGTACCCAACGCTGAAAATTTCAGGATTACTAGTTGATAAGATACTCTTCCAAATTAATTAGAGACCCCGCAAGGACCCGCATATATTTTTTTTTGGTTGTTGAACATTACGTCACATGCGAAATAGAAATTGGCTTATAACCTGTACTATTTTAAACTGACGTTTTACTAGGTACCCTTCAGTACCCAATGCTGAAATGAATTTCAGGAAAACTTGTTCATAAGATAATTTTTCAAATACAACCTGTTTTAGGTGGTTGATTATGACGTCACACAGACACTTCAATCACCATATATCAAAATATGGTCATCAGAGAGCATTGATGTGCTCAGCAAAAATGTGTATTTTAATAATTCCTACAATTTCTTAGAACAAATTAAAATCGTAAAATTTGAACAAAGTACTAGTTATCTCAAAAAACCAGTTTTAAGGTAATGCAAAAAGAAAGCCTTTTATATCTTCTCAACTTTAGGCTTTAGAAACTTAGTGTCTTCAGCAATTTTTCTTAAAATTACTTGCTCTACAACTTTGTCCAAGACCACAACGCGTTATTTCGTTGCTGGAAAAGTTAGAGTTTGAAAGTTTAGTTAAGCCCTTATGAATGGTTAGGCGTGTGTTTTCAAAAGATGCGGAATAGTATTTTGAGCAACTCTTCTTTAGACACCTAGTCGATAAAATGATGACAAAAGGGTGAAAATGTTTTTGACCGTCTTTTTTCAGAACTGTGCCACTGTGCGACTGCGTGAAAAAGTCCAGCTAAGGCTATGTGTGGCATCGGTACGTGCGCTGCAGATACAAATCTGGTCGTCTCTGGTACTGCGGAACAAGATTCCGACAAATTCTGGTTGTACTTGTCTAGTATTTTGCCAGTGGTTCCGGAGAGCAAAGTTACCGAACTTGCAGAGCTCAAGTTGAAAACTACCAATCTGTGAGTCGTTAAACTTGTTCCACGTGGCAGAGACATTAGATCGCTTACGTTCGTATCATACAAAATTGGTATGCCATTGGATCTGAAACCTATTGCACTTGCTACTGAAACATGACCAAGAGGAATTCGTTTTCGTGCATTTGAAGACCTTGGAAGCAAGAAGCAGTTTTTTTGGAGGCCGAAAGCGTTGTCGCCCGATCCTACCGTTCTACTCGATACACCGAAAGCACTACCCACCCTTCAGCATTGGCTCTAGATGAATTGCCTATCCCTAATTCTCCTGAAGCTGCTGCCCACGCTATCTCTCGCCCATCTGTGTCTGACCTCTCGTCTCCCTCCACTGCATTGACACCGTTCCCTATTTCATCGGCACCAAGGGAAACAACCGTACCGTTATCAGTATATTTTCAGAACGTCGGTGTGATGCGCACCAAGACAAACGAGTTTTTCTTGGCGACCGCCTCTAGTGACTACGACGTCATCGTACTGACGGAAACGTGGCTGCGGAACGACGTGAGCAATTCTGAGCTGTCATCTCATTATAATATCTACCGATGCGACCGAAGTAACGCTACGAATCATCTACAACGAGAAGGTGGAACGCTCATTGCCGTAAAAAACAATATTTTAAGTGCTCCTGTGCAACTTGACCTATGTGACTCGATGGAACAAATTGCTGTCAAACTGTCTCTTCCGACTAGATCTGTCTATGTATGTGGAATTTACTTGAGGCCCAATAGTGAATCCGGCAGATACGTCGCACATTCGGACAGTGTGCAGCAAATAATTAATAAAGCGGGTTGCGGCGATTCTGTGATGATTGTTGGCGACTACAATCTGCCTCATCTACTCTGGTCCTTCGACGAGGACTTGGACTCGTACCTACCAACCAATGCATCAACTGAACAGGAGCTTGTATTCACCGAAAACAGGATTGCTAGTGGATTGCAGCAGATTTGTGATGTGCGCAATATCAACGGAAGACTCCTAGACTTGGCCTTCGTAAGCAACAGCAATGAAATTGAGTTGCTTGAAGCACCATTATCGATCTTACCCCTGGACCGTCACCACAAGCCGTTCGTCTTACGCGTGAACACACGACGTTCCTTGGATAGTATTCACGCAACTACGGAAGACCTTGACTTCGATTTCAACCGATGCGACTGCGATTCAGTTTTTGAAGATCTACGTTCACTGAACTGGGAGGAAATTTTTCACGGTGCCAACTGCAACGCTGCGGTCACCACACTCTACGGCGTGATTTTCAGAACCATAAGCAGACACTGTCCTCTCCGCAGATGTTATCCTCGCCGTTCGAACAAACAACCATGGTGGAATACCGAGCTTCGACATCGGCGTAACGTTCTTCGTAAAGCTCGCCTCCGGCTTCTGCGTCATCGAACTGCCGAAAACAGCTCAATTCTTCGCAGGCTCGAGGCTGGATACGCCAAATGTGTATCTTCTTCTTTTCCGAATCCAAGACGAGGTTAAGGTGGATCCCTCCTCTTTCTTGCGCTTTGTTAAAAGCAGAAAAGTCACACAATCGTTCCCGGTGGAAATTTCTTTCGATGGCTCAACCAGTCGAGACCTCGAAGGTTTAGTCCAACTTTTCGACGATTTCCTCAAATCGGTCTACGATGCTGACTTTCCGCCGAGTTCTCCGGAGGTCTTGAATCACTTGCCATCATACGATATACAATTTCCGTGTCCAACCTTCACCGTAGCAGATGTCAGTAGTGCACTGAGAACTGTTGACCCTTCGAAAGGTCCTGGGTCAGATAGGCTACCTCCCGTTTTTATTCGTCGATGTGCGGAGCTACGTGCAACCCCTGTGTGTTTGATATTCAACCTGTCGCTATCGGAGACTACTTTTCCGGATTTATGGAAGTTGTCTGCGGTCTCTCCCATTCACAAAGCGGGAAACATCCATGATGTTAAGAATTACCGACCTATTTCGATTATTTGCTGCTTAGCCAAGACGCTTGAACTGTTGATTCACGATAGAATGTATTCTGCTTCGTGCATGGCTTCGTGAAGAATCGCTCTACTGCTACAAACCTAATGGCATATGTTAGCGCACTAAACTCCAGTTTGGAAAAGCGCTGCCAAGTTGACAGTATTTACGTAGACTTTTCCAAGGCGTTTGACAAAGTACCTCACGAATTGTCAATGAAAAAGCTCGAGAAACTAGGATTTCCTAATTGGCTCATCATGTGGTTACGGTCATACTCACTAGACAGATCCGCTTACGTGAAGCTTAGCTCCATTAAGTCAAGCTGTTTTGCAACATCTTCTGGCGTGCCTCAAGGTAGCCACCTTGGTCCCTTGATCTTTATTCTGTTCGTCAACGACTTGAGCCACCGTCTGAATTCGCATCACCTTATGTATGCCGACGATCTTAAAATTTACCGGAGGATCTCCGGTAAATCTCAGAGGCAACTGATATCCGATTACGGAGTAAACGGCATCAAATTGGACCGTGTATCTTCAATTAAAGACTTGGGAGTAGTAATGGACTGCAAGCTGTGCTTCAACGAACACATCACTGCAACCACTGCTAAGGCTTTTGCCATGCTAGGATTTATACGCCGAAATGCATCTGAGTTCCGTGATGTGTATGCATTGAAAGCACTTTATTGTTCGCTCGTTCGAAGTGTTCTTGGATATGCTGTTCAAATCTGGGCACTTCATCACGAAACTCAAATTACTCGTATAGAAAGAATATAACGTTGCTTCGTACGTTTCGCTTAACGGCGATTACCATGGAACGATCCGGTTAGGCTACCCCCGTAAGAACATCGACGTCAATTAATGAGATTGGAATCGCTGCGCCAACGGCGTATCTACACTCAGTAGCAAAAAAAAGCCGAGCAAAATTTTGCTTCCAAAATACGCGTTGTTCAACCTTCTGTAACTTTGTCAATTATCAATATATTTGTCTGAATTTTTGACAACACCATAACTAATGTATACACCTTATGTGACAAAAATTTTATGTTGATAAAATTTATAAATTTAAAGTTATCATAACATATGTGAAAAATGTCAATTTTGACATACCAATTTCAAAAATCCGTATTTCTGTGAAAAATGTAGGTGAGATATTAAAAATTTCTCCATAACTTGAAACAATACAGAAATTAATGTGGAAAAAATTTGAACTGTTTTCATCAAGTGGTTTGGACTACAGCTGGCGTCAAAGTTGACGCTCTAACATGAGTATTTCTCGCTTTCGCCGATATTTACCATGCTGAACTATCGGTGCAGAAACAAAGCTGAGGTGAATTCATCTTATTAATTCGGCCCAAACCTGTATGATGACAACGCCTCGCGCTAAATAGCGCTATTTGGTTGCTCTTGAGGGACTCCGAGCAAAGAGATCTATAAATTCTTCAATAATGTAAGGGGAAGTGGTGTAAAATCAGCCATATCTTCGTTTTCAGACCCGTGTGGTAGATGAAAGAAATTCTATTCAATATTTCAAGATATTTTACATAGTTCTAGTCTAATTTGGTTGATCTTGATCCACTCTGAGCAAAGATATCTATAAACTATTCAAAAATACAAGGGGAAGTGGGGTAAAACCAGCCATATATTTGTTCACAGAGCCATGCGATAGTAGAAACAGTTTCTATTCGATTTTCCAAGAAATTTCATAGGAGATAAGCACTATTTTGTTGATATTGAGCCTCTCCGTGTAAATATATCTATAAATTCTTCAATAATATAAGGATAAGTGGGGTAAAATCAGCCATATCTTTTTGCAAAGAGCCGTGCGGAAATTAAATTACTTCTATCTGATTATTCAGGTAATTTAACATAGGATTAGTCTTATTTGGTTGATCTTGAGCCACTCCGAACAAAGATATCTATAAACTATTCAAGAATACAGAGGGAAGTGGGGTAAACCAGTCATATCTTCGTTTACATAGCCATGCGGTAGTTGAAACAGCCTCTATTAGATTATTCAGAAAATTTTACATGGGACTAGCACTATTTTGTAGATCTTGAGCCTCTCCGTGCAAAGATGTCTATAAATTATTCTAGAATATAAGAGGAAGCGGGGTAAAATAAGCTCTAAAGCTCCTCAATCACATCCGTGCGGTGATTGAAATCAGTTTCATTCGATTCATCAGAGAATTTCCAAGCGGAAATGACCTTGTTTACACGCCGCGGCTTAAAAGCAACAAAAGTTACAGATTTTTTCCTTAGTTTTCATCAGTTTTTGCACACTGTGCAATCCAGGGTACAGAACGGCTTAATCAGGGATGACTGTTTTATTCAGTTGTTGGGAAATAGGACAAAAACACCTACATTTTACAAATTATTTCACTTTTAATGATAGGAACATAAGCCTTAAACTATCGGGCTAATGACTCGATGTATAAATCATGATCGAATACCAATTTATTACTGTCATTTTGAAGATTGTTTCATCAGTTTCCTACCTACTGAAGAAGTTCGCTCAGATTTTGCCTTTGTGTATTTTGTATTTGTTCGCGTGTACCGGAGGGAATGTTTTCATCAGCTCCTTCTCACATCTAGGGTTGTTGCCAGAATCTAGATAATCCGGAATCACTATTTATTTCAGGTTTCTTCCAGTCATTAGAGGTTGATCTATGCTTATGATTATATTGCACATCTTCAGGCATTATCATATGCAATACAAAAATATGTTTCGGAACTGGCCTTTAGTCCTCAACGATAAATAATCCATCGCTGTTGAGCGGCAGCTATGGCATCACTGTTGCTTTTGAGAGAGTTTCCTCTCTTTTTATATATTAGCAGTTCTGAAACGTTGTAATTTACTATATCTGAGAATCAAATATGACACAACGGTCTCTTTTATTTGAGAAAGAAAATGTATTCATATTATTCGAAACAGTCTTTAGATGTATGTATTGTTTTGCAATTCGTTTGGCCAATAACAATCCCAAATAAATGGACCAGATAAAAAAAAAAAGTTCTATAAATTAAATAAAGTAATTGCGAAAACACATCCTTTTTTTATCCGGAAACGATTGCTAAAACCTCACTCTATCTCACCGGGTGAATAAATGCTGATTGAATTGAATTCATTCATTTTCGATTTAATCTAAAACCACCATATCACTTCGTCGTCCTCGTCGTTATCGGTATGTCATTTTGAAGAGTACAGGAGTGTACGGTTCAATAATCATCCTTTATTGCTGCGCTGGCTAACCATTAGTCCAAAACAGAATTCATTGGTCGAACCTGGTCGATGTGTGTTAGAATGGTGTGGGAGGGAGGGGGAGGTGACCTGGCATGTGTATGTGGTGAGTTGATGGAAACAGCGCTTGACCCATTGAAGCACAATACACTCGACAAGTGACTCCATTTCCTTGGCATGCACGTATTTCAGTAAAACTTGTGCGGTGCATTTCGGTCGAGTAAAGACAATAAAACGATTTTGAGAATGACTACCAACTGAAGCACTCAGCTCATCTCTTTACCATTACAATCGGAGCGCACGAAAAATGGTTTTTGGGTAGGATGAGGGAATCGGTGAGGTGAGGTGGTTTTCCCAGCGCTCTTATGTTCGTGACTTCGTGAAGATTTCAGATGAATTAAGTCGAGCATGGCTGTGATTTAGTTATAGACTTTGAGGATAATGTTTAATAGATAACAGTTTTTATTTGTTTTGATTTCTTTTAACGAACGTTATTTAAATAAGAAGTTAAATCAAGCGCTGTTTTTTTTTAAAATGACATATCGGTTCAATGAGATTCATTTGTAGATAACTCGTTTCAGAAGCTGATATTCAAAATAGTACGTTTGGTGAAATTATAGAGCTTTATTTATTTCACGAGTTTGTCTTATCTTCAACTCGAATTGCTTAACTTACGTCAATCCATCCAGCAGGGCACTTTTCACAAAATTTAAAAATAGCATGTTTTTTGTGGTGTACCAACAGCGTACCATAGCGTACCTCCGAGGATTTTGAACGTACCTGCCAAATTCCTTGTTTTTAGGTGCCCTGCTGAATAGAATTTTGTGAAATTCTTCGTAAAACGATATAGAAATAACGCAAAAGTGATGTATCAATAGCGTACCTTCCGAATCTGATGTTTGATTTGAACGTACCTGAAAAATTTCCATACTTTCTTATATAAAACTTTTTTAAATATATTATATGTAAAATATGACCTCGGATTTAGATTTCTCAAAAAAAATGACTTATAAAACATACTACTTAAGAACATTCTACGCTGCTTTATAGTCAAAAATGTATTTTAAATAATACGTTACGTTATCATTGCCCAGTGAACAAGCGAACGGTACAGTTCGTTCGGTCCGCTTTCCGTTGCTTTGGAAGCTTTTCACTAGTTGATTTAATTCTTCAGTTTAATATTTTTTCGCGATCGCGAGTGAAATCGAGTCCTGGTTTTATTAAGAAGAAAAGGTTGTGTGATAAACAGTGCAGCAACGTAATTAATTGCAATTAGCAATATTACGACGATCGAAAAGCCATATTGCTCCGCATCTATACGGCACGCACACCCGCAGTCCATCGTGTGTAGCGTGCATTAGTTCATCTGATAACCACCACCGACCAGTATCACCAGTGTCAATATCATCATCGTTCATCCCCACGCCTAGCCGGTGCACGCGGCCACTCATCGCAGCTCGGCAGCTGCAGCACATTCGTCGCCCGGCTGCAGTAGATCCGTTATACATATAAGATAAGTTTTTGCTTTCTCTTCTGAATACAAGAAGCGTTATTTTTATAGTGTGTGAGTGTATGGGAGTGATTGAGAGTGTTTGAGAGTGTTTGAGTGTGTGCTTAGCTTTAATTTTTTTTTTCTGTGTTTAGTTATATATAGTTTCAGTGGTTGAGCGTCATAAGCTCCCACGAACGAGCCATGGATGATTTATCGCAAGATGAATCATCTATGGCGCAAAATGATGGGGTAGCTCATACAGTTACCCGATCACGTGCATATCCAGACAGTTCAACTGGTCCTTGGGTTGTCTATTTTCAGCCCAAATCGAAACCTCTGAATGTCTATCAAATTTCGAACGATCTGACCAAACGATTCTCGGCCGTGACCGAGATAATTAAAGTCAGGCCGAATAAACTTCGGTCGTTGTGTCCAACCTCAAGCAAGCTAATGAGATTGCTGTCTCCCAGCTCTTTACTCTAGAATATAGAGTGTATATCCCAGCTCAGGGTATTGAAATTGAAGGTGTGGTCACCGAAACTAGTCTAACCCTGAGATCCTGCTGAAGCGAGGGGTTGGTCGATTTAAGAACCCCTGCTTCCCCAGTTCAGATACTGGATGTGCGCCAACTAGGCTCAGTATCGACCAATAAGGGCGAAAAAAAGTTCACACCATCAGACTCGTTTCGCGTGACCTTCTCTGGCTCAGCCCTCCCTCAATACGTCGAGTTGGGAAAACTTCGGCTACCTGTGCGATTGTTTGTACCTCGGGTCATGATCTGCCAGAGATGCCAGCAGATGGGACATACGACTTCCCATTGCGGCAATAAAGCGCGCTGCTCCAACTGCGGGGAGAAGCATGAGGATGGCGCGTGCGCAGACAGCACACCTAAATGCGCTTTTTGTAAAGGAACTCCTCCTCATGCTCTCTCATCGTGCCCAGCGTACAAACAACGCGGGGAAAAATTAGAACGCTCGCTGAAACAGCGTTCAAGGCAATCTTTTGCTGAAATGGTGAAAAATGCCTCACCATCACCCGATGCCAATACAAATCCCTTTGCTCCTCTGTCAGATGACGAGTCTGACTTTGATTCGGCTGAAGAGGGAACATCGTTCACCTTTCCGGAAGGTGCTTCAAGGAAGCGAAGACGCGTCCGCCCACGGAAAGTTGCTGAAAAGAAGCCCGAGACCAGCTTGCCCAATTCAAGGAAAGGTGGAAAAAAGGAAAATCCTAATCCACCTGGTTTTCGTAGTACTAACTACACCCAGGACTTTCCATCTCTCCGGGGACATCCAAAACCCCTGAAGCCCCAATTTTAAGAACAAAAGCCCCTCCTCTAGTGGGCTGTTCTCATTTGATGACATTGCCGAAGGTATCTTTAAGTACCTCGAAATTTCTGACCCTCTCAAAAGCATTGTTATGGCAATGCTTCCCACTGTGAAAACTTTTTTGCAGAAATTAACATTAAAGTGGCCCATCCTTGCAGCTATCATTTCCTGCGATGGATAATTTTCCAAATGAGGTCGGGGATTTGATCACTGTTCTACAGTGGAATTGTCGAAGTTTGATTCCTAAATTGGAATCTTTTAAATTTTTAGCTCACACTACCGGTTGTGATGCATTCGCTCTATGTGAAACATGGCTCTCTTCCGAAATCGATCTTCCGATTCATGATTTCAATATAATTCGTCTTGATCGTGAGGATTCACGTGGAGGAGGAGTACTTTTGGGATCAAAAAGTGCTACTCCTTCTATAGAGTGAATTTTCCTCTTATTCCAGGTGTTGAAGTTGTCGCATGTCAGGCTGTTATTAAAAATAAAAGCCTTTGCATTGCTTCCGTTTATATTCCTCCAAGAGCCTCCATTAACCGAAAACAACTCTCAGATGTTTGTTCGGTTCTTCCTGCTCCGCGGTTGGTCATGGGAGATTTTAACTCTCACGGTACAGGCTGGGGAGAACTGTACGATGACAACCGGTCTTCCCTGATATATGACCTCTGTGACAACTTCAAAATGACAGTTCTTAACAATGGAGAAGTAACACGTTTGGCTGGTACATCCTCAGTTGGCAGTAGATTAGACCACACTTTGTTCGAATTCATTATCGTTGGATTGCACATGGAATGTGATTCAAGATACCCACGGTAGTGATCACTTGCCCATAAAAATTTCGGTTGCCACCGGGTTCAATCCGTCGAAATCTGTCAACGTCACGTATGATCTTACCCGTCACATCGATTGGACAAAGTTTAGGACAGCAGTAGATGAAGCCGCAACGACGGTAGAAAGGCTTTCACCGCTGGAAGAGTATAACTTCCTCTCCAACCTGATCTTAGACAGCGCGCTTCAAGCTCAAACTCGACCAGTTCCAGGGACGTCATCTCGCAGGAAACCTCCTTCTCCATGGTGGGATCAGCAATGCACCGAGGTTTACCGCAAAAAGTCCGACGCGTTTAAAGTTTTCCGTAGACGTGGAACACCTGAGCACTTCGAAGTATACACGGCTCTCGAACGCGAACTTAAGAGCCTCATCAAGGCCAAGAAACGCGGTTACTGGCGAACATTCGTGAACGGCTATCGCGCGAAACGTCGATGAGTACTCTTTGGAACACGGCGCGAAGGTTGCGTAACCGAACTACGAACAACGAGAGCGAAGAGTACTCGGACCAATGGATCCTCAAATTCGCGCGAAAAGTTTGTCCAGATTCTGTGCCGGCACGGATGATTCCTCGCGAAAACACGTATTCGATAGATGAGATTAGCCAACCCTTTTCAATGGTAGAGTTCTCTCTCGCACTCCTTTCGTGTGGCAATACGGCTCCAGGCGCTGATAGGATCAAGTTCAACTTGCTCAAGAACCTCCCAGACGTCGCGAAGAGGCGCATGTTGCACTTGTTTAATCAGTTTCTAGAACTCAACATTGTACCGGATGATTGGAGACGGTGAGAGTTATTGCCATTCAAAAACCTGGTAAGCCCGCGTCCGACCACAACTCCTATCGACCCATCGCGATGTTATCTTGTATTCGAAAGTTGTTGGAGAAAATGATCCTTTTCCGTCTGGACAAATGGGTTGAGACGAACAACCTGCTTTCAGATACTCAATATGGTTTCCGTAGGGGTAAGGGAACGAACGACTGTCTCGCGTTGCTTTCCACGGATATTCAGTTAGCTTTACAAAAGAGCAAATGGCTTCTGTATTCTTGGACATAAAGGGGCTTTTGATTCAGTATCTGTTGAAGTTCTTTCAGATAAACTCCACGCTTGTGGCTTTTCACCATTAATGAATAATTTTTTGTACAATTTGCTGTCAGAGAAACATATGAGCTTTTCTCATGGAACCTCTACAGCTTCACGATTTAGCTACATGGGTCTCCCCAGGGATCATGTTTAAGCCCCTTTGTATAATTTTTATGTCAAAGACATTGACGGTTGTCTAGGTGACAATCTGTACGTTGAGACAACTTGCAGATGACGGCGTAGTGTTCGTCACGGGACCCAATGGGGTCGATCTGCAAGGACCCTTACAGGATACCTTGGACAATTTGTCTACTTGGGCTCTAGAGCTAGGTATCGAATTCTCTACGGAGAAAACCGAGTTGGTAGTTTTTTCTAGGAAGCATAACCCAGCACAACCGAAGCTTCAAATTTGGGGTAAGCCGATAACTCATTCTATGTCATTTAAATACCTTGGGGTCTGGTTCGATTCTAAGTGCACCTGGAGATCCCATATTGAGTATGTGAAGCGAAAGTGCCAGCCATGGATCAACTTTCTCTGCACAATTACCGGGACCTGGTGGGGAGCGCATCCGCAAGATCTTCTAACGTTGTACCGGACAACGGTTTTGTCGGTTATGGAATACGGTAGTTTTTGTTTTCAGTCAGCGGCTCGGTCGCACTTCATTAAACTGGAACGTATTCAGTATCGGTGTCTTCGTATCGCGTTAGGTTGCATGCACTCGACTCACACCATGAGTCTTGAAGTGCTGGCTGGCATGTTGCCACTCTCGGATCGGTTTTCAGAATTATCTCTCCGGCTCCTCACCAGGTGTGAAGTTATGAACCCCCAGGTGATCGAAAATTTTGAGAAGCTTCTTGAGTTGAATCCTCAAACGCGCTTCATGACTTTGTACCATTTGTACATAACACAGAATGTCAGCCCTTCGCCGAACATTTCCAATCGTGTTTGCTTCTCCGATTTCGACAATTCGGTTCATTTTGATTTATCCATGAAGCAGGAGCTTCGTGGAATCCCAGAGCATCATCGTCCTATCATTGCTCCGGTGATATTTGCTGCAAAGTTTGGCCAAGTTGATTCCACGAAATCGTTTTTCACTGACGGATCTTTGATAGAGAAGTCAGCAGGCTTTGGAATATTTAATGAAATTTATAGCGCCAACCGTAAACTTCAAGCCCCGTGTATGTCGCTGAATTAGCGGCAATACATTTAACGCTAGAAATTTTTGCCTCATTACCACCGGATCAGTACTTCATTTTCACGGATAGTCTCAGTTCTATAGAGGCTATTTGCTCCTTGAGGCCGGTAAAGCACTCCTCGTATTTTCTCATGAAAATACAGGAGCTTCTAAGTGCTTTATCTTCGCGTTATTTTATCATCACCTTTGTATGGGTCCCTTCTCATTGTTCAATTCCGGGCAATGAGAAAGCGGACTCGCTTGCAAAGGTGGGCGCTATGGAAGGCGATATTTATGATCGACAAATTGCCTTCAACGATTTTTTTACTATTTTTCGTCAACAGTCACTCGTCAGCTGGCAGCATAAATGGAGTAAAGGAGATTTGGGGCGATGACAACATTCTATCATCCCAAAGGTGTCGAAGAAATCTTGGTTTAGGGGGATGGATGTGGGTCGAGACTTCATTCGTGTCATGTCTTGCCTCATGTCCAATCATTATTCTTTGAACGCTCATTTATACCGGGTTGGGTCTGAGCGACAGCAATCTCTGTGAATGTGGACAAAGCTATCAGGACGCAGATCGCGTTATTTGGTCTTGTTCTGGGCATCGTGAGGTCAGATCGGGGCTTTATGATTCCCTTCGGGCTCGAGGTAGACAACCCAATGTGCCAATTCGAGATATTTTGGCTGTACGTGATTTGGAGTACATGAAACTCATTTATGTGTTTTTGACTAACATTAGCATTAGATTGTAGTTAGTTTAACATGTATGTTTAGTATAAGTTTTTTTTTTTCAGTGTTCGTGTGTTTTTTTTTTCTCTTTCAAATGTTCGAATAAAAAGAAAACCAAAAGTTGTGTAGTTATAAGTGTTTCAATAATTTAGAATTTAAATTAAATGTGTTATGTAAACCATACTTTAAATTCCCACCCTCTTTCCCATCCGTAATTTGTAATTCCTATTAACCTCGAGATGGCCGCGAGTAATCGGCTCTATCCTCCTAACTTTAGTTTTAAGATAAATGATGTATAAAAGTATGAAAATTTGGCTCTGTAAAGTTTATTTGATTGAGCCTGTACAAATAAATGATTATTAAAAAAAAAATAATACGTTTAAGGAAATACCTCTTGAAAGGTTACTTCACGCTACATTGTGTATACTCCTGAATATAGAGCAATGTAAGCAAACGTGATAGGATCATTTTTAAGCATGTTTTTTTTATCATAAAGATACAATCTGTGCAGGTAAAGGTTGAACGGGTTATTGGGAAGATATGGTTCATTTTCATGATTCTATGATTTTTTTTCTGATTATTTTCATAAATACGTAGGTACGGAGAATTTTGTGCCTGCTGAGGATTTTATCTTCTCAAACTATTCTAAGAAGATTCATCAGCAATTTGTATGGGTTAAGATTGAACGAACCTCAAGGCAAATGAACTTTATTTAGAAGACATGGGGGATTTTCTAAGGACGATTTATTTTTTTCTGATTATTTTCATAAATACGTAGGTACATTTA
>JASCZW010002945.1:0-29420 GCA_034211315.2 Aedes japonicus | reverse complement strand
GGCTTAGCAAATTAACCACGAATCCTAGAGGGTTTGAGCTGTTTAGTGGAATACTTGTAACTATAAATTAAAGCAAAATTAGTAATCTCCATTTAATTCAACTACCTTTGCTTATCTTCGACAGATACGCGTATTTCGTCTACAATGTGCAGACTTCTCTCAGTGTCTCGTACTAATAACTCGACTGAAGAAACCTCGCCACCCGCCGGTATATTCATATAGGGTGATGTAATGTTAGCCTAGCTCCTTCATTCGGCCTATGTACCAAATATGTCATTAATTTAGCAATAATCAACAAAACCATGCTGCTATTAGGATGACCGATGTTCCCCGAAGCAATTAGGACAATAATAATCAAATTATAGTTGTTCACTTTCGCGTAATTTTCGATTTCTTGAACTTTTGGGGCATCTTGATTTAGCCGGTTAAGCTGAACGGATGATCTATATGATCTTCAAGTGATCTAAAAATGCTTTAATTGAATCGATAAAGCAAGTAATGAAGTCTGGATGTGCAGAAAATAGTAACACGTTAAAAACTAACTTTTCACATAGCTAAAATTACAATGATTTTACAAGAAAATCGTAGACCCAATGTTGGGGACATATTTTTTTGTATGTTCCCAAATATAGCCTGTTGTATCAATAACGTAGTAAAAAGGTTGTTATTGGTAAAATTTTAAATGGAAATGCATGAGTTTGCGATTGCTTATATTAAAGTGGTTCATCTTAACACAAACCGAAAGAACTAAATCATTATATAGTGAATTATAATGTCTTCATTATTGAATGGCTAGTAAATCATATATGAACATCACTTAAGTTTTTCAAGGCAGTTTTATTAAAGTTTGTTCTGTGAAATTTTTTATTAAGTAAAGTTAATACAGCAAGCAATGCTTTAATTCATGAAATTAGAAAAAAAACCGTACAAAAACTGAATTTAGTAAGAAATTCATCGAGTGGGACGAAGTTGCATCCATGAATAGACCCAATTTGGTGCCCATAGACCGACATTAAATCCATATCCCTCGAAAGTTTCTGACTCTATAGAAAGAGTTGTGTAACTTCTCGTGATACATACTACCAATTGTGTTATCAAACTTATCTTAGCAAGTGTATAGCTAGTTAAATGATGCTTCCAGCTCAAATACTTTATAAGTTATAATAAAAAATGTAATCGATGGTTGCATAATAGGCTGAGTCAAGGGACACATACCCTATATAAAAATGGATTTCTGTCTGTCTGTCTGTCTGTCTGTCTGAACCTCATAGGCTCAAAAACTACTGAACCGATCCGCTTGAAATTTTGTATGCAAGGATTTTTGAGGTCGGGGAAGGTTCTTAAGGTAGTAAGAGACCCCTCCCTTCTCTGAAAAGGGGGGCTCCCATACAAATGAAACACATATTTCTGCATAACTCGAGAACTAATCAAGCAAAGGATACCAAATTTAGCATGTGAGAGTTTTTGAAGGCAAAAAAGGTTTTTATGATAGCTTGAGAACCCTCCCCGTCATTAAAGGGGGGGCTCCCATACAAATAAAACACAATATTCTGTATAAATCGGGAACTAATCAAGCAAACGGAACGAAATTTAGCATGTGGTGGTTTTTGAAGAAAAAAAATGTTCCTTTGTTGGTTTGAGACCCCTCCTCATCGTATAGGGGGGGTGGGGTCCGTTACAAATGAAATACAATATTCTGCATGACTCGAGAACTAATCAAAGAAATGGAACCAAATTTGACATGTGGAAGTTTTTGAAGAAGGGAAATGTGTCTATGGTGATTTGAGACTCATCCACCATATGAGGATGGAAAGGGGAAGGGGGGGGTGCTCTCAAACAAATGGAACACAAATTTCTGCATAACTCGAGAACTAATTAAGCAAATGGAACCAAATTTGGAATGGACGAATTTTTTTAAGCATGAAATGTTTTTATGGTGGTTCAAAGCCCCTCCTCTCTCTAAAAAAGGGGGCTCTCATACAAATGAAACACAAATGTCAACCAAACATGAGAACTATGCTTACTGCTTTGCAAATTTGTATTCAGTTTTTTTGGGTCCGGAAAAGCTACTGATAATAGTTCGACACCCCTCCCGCCTCCAGACAGGGGAGATCTCTTGCAAATGACAAACAAATTCCTGCATAACTCGAGAACTAATCAAGCAAATGGAACCAAAATTGGTATGGGTGAGTTATTGAAGGCAAGAAATGTTTTTATGGTGGTTTGAAGCCCCTCCTCCCTATGGAAAAAGGGGCCCCCATAAAAATGAAACACGAATTTAAGCCAAACATGAGAATTACACCTACTGCTATGCTAATTTGTATGTAGACGTATTTAGGTCCAGGAGATCATCTTATGATTGTTCAAGACCCCTCCCACCTCTCTAGAAAGGGGGGTCCCCATGCAAATGAAACCAAATTTGGTATGGGCGAGTTTTTGAAGGCAAGAAATGTTTTTATTGTAATTTGAGACCTGGAAAGGGATGCTCCCATACATACGAAGCACAAATTTAAACCAAACATGAGAACTATCCCTACCGCTATGCAAATTTGTATGCAGGGGTTTTCGAGTCCGGGAAAGGATCTTATGATAGTTCGACCCATCCCGCCTTTGAAAGGGGGGCTCCCATGTAAATAAAAAACTATTTTCTGCATAACTCAAGAACTAATCAAACAAATGGAACCAAATATGGCGGGTGGAGGTTTTTCTAGGCAAGAAATGTTTCTTCGGTGGTTTGAGACCCTCCTCCTCTTTGGAAGAAGGGGCTCTCATACAAATGAAACACGAATTTGAGCCAAACATGAGAATTATCCCAACAGGTTTGACTATTTTTATGCAGGGACTTTTGGAGTCGGGGAAAGTTCTTATGATGGTTCGAGACCCCTCCTGCATCTGCAAGGGGTGCTCTCACACCAATTAAATACAAATTTCTGCATAACTCGAGAACTAATCAAGCAAATGGAACCAAATTTGAGATGTGGGAGTTTTCGGAACCAAGAAATGTTTCTATGGAGGTTTGAGACTCCTCCCCTCTCTGGAAGAGGTGGGCTCTCATGCAAATTAGACACAAATGTCAACCAAACATGAGAATCATACGTACTGTTATGAAAACTTATATGTAGTGGTTGTTGAGGCTGGAGAAGGTTCTTATGATGGTTCGAAGCTCCTTGCCCGCCTGGAAGGGGAGGACTTCCATACAAATGAAACACAAATTTCTGCAAAGCTCGAGTTCTTGGAATTGAAGTTCTTCAAATAGACTTCAAACAACTGCCAGGATACGGTTTCGTTTGTCTTTGAAATGCTTCTACGCACAAAGCAAAACCGGTAGAAACTACCGGCCAAGGATAAAATTAACAACACAAACGCTTTTAGGTGCATACATAACACACACAAGCAAACCAAAATATTTTAACCAGATTCATTCAGAACAAAAACCATAAACGCGCCAGTTCTATTAATTTTTCATTCATTTAGTCGCATGCGTTGCAAGGCTCGCACCGGGTTCAGCTAGTATCTATATAAATAAAAATGAAATGCTGTCCGTTCGTGACAGCATAACTCACGAACGACTCAATGGAATTACTTGATTTCTTTTTCATTTCATTCGTCTTGAATTCCAACAGGTTTTTAAAATAAAAATGTAACGAAATTTTTTCGGGAAAGTAAAAAAATCATTTAAATTAAATTTTCACTTTGTATGGAAATATCATAATAGAAAACAACAACACCATCCATCGAGTTGGAAGGAGAAACCGTTGGAAATTTTTATTTATGGCGTCTTAATTAACAAAACAAGGACGAGAGAGGAGCGAATCTCTCATTGTTATTTAGGACTTCTTGAAAAATTATGCTAAAAACGATAATACACTGGAGTCGTTTATTATGCGAGTTTTTGTTTACGTGGTGTTCAGAATTCACGCGAGGAGATACTGTTCACTTAGATTTTGTCATTAACGCGTTTAAATAATCACTTTTGTTGCTTTTTACGAGGTTTTCGTAAATTACGGGTTTGTACGTGAATTCTAGGAGCTACTCAGTTGTTTTTAAGGATTTTTTTTTCAGCGCACTCATTCCTGCGTAAAAAGCAACCTCACCCAAGTAACATTGCCAAAACCATCCAGCTTTACTAAGTTTTATTAAAGTTTTATGAAAGCCACCAGAAATCAATTCGGTTTTATTATGGCAGCAAGAGATGCCAATAGGTTTCAAATTTTAGTCAGGTTTATTAGAACCTACACAGCTTTTTAACAACAATCTTAAAACCTCAACTTCTAAAATTTTATCCCTATCAAAGTTTTTATTTTGACTTTGTAAAATCATAAAATACTGTTTTGAAATACCGTTTTAGGACTCATTCATATTATCTTATTATGGTCAGTTGAAAAGCATTTTAAAACCATTTTGCTTCCAGTAAATGCATTAATCGTCTAATTGGCAATTTGAAAAGCTTCCAAGCGATCAGATAGTTTTATAGTAACCATTGCTAAAACTGTGATTTCTTGCAATCGCCATATTGGAATGAATGAAATAATTGAAATTTGGAAAAAAACACTAAATTTTTAAATGTCATACAATTGAACTGTAGATCTAAGGCAAATTTCGGTATTCGTTCAGATAACCTTATTGAATTCCATCAATTTTCAGAAGTTTTTGGTTAATTTATCGAATATATTTCTTTAAATTTTGTTTTTGATGTTGTAAACTCGCATAATTTCCGAGGCGCAATTTTCAGCTCTCATCATGCCAATATTCACCATACAATTAAATGCGCATATGATTTGGAGCATGATATGCTTAACAAAAAACTCAATTTGTTTTATATATTTTTGCTTTCAAACACAATTTTCCGCAACACTTGAGCTTTTTTCTTAGCCATTATTTACTGTCGAATGAATCAGAAGAGCAGAGAATCGAACGAAAGCAGAACAACAAAAACCAACCACGATATCGCCGTGAAGTTTGACAGCTGTGGCCATTCGGCATTATCTTTCATAATAACATCTTTTTCACTAGAACATTTTCAAAATCTTTATGGTCTTGGAAGGTTTTATTAATTTGTTCTCACAACCGTCTAAAGAGTGGGCCAGTTTGTGCCACATTTCGGCTTTAAAGATGCATAGAGGAGGTGTTGGTGGACAAAATAGTTTTGAATGTAGTTTCATCAACAAAGCCGGGAGGAGCGCTATACGGCTGGAATAGAACTGAAATTGTTACTTGGGCAGTGTAAACGTGTAGGTTCACGTATAAATTGAAACGTTTGTATTGGTGATATCTCGCAGCGAGATGTAAATAGGGAGTGAACTTCGATGGAGAATGAAGTATTAGCTTTGTATTCTATGTTGATTCTGACAGGTGTACAATAACATTTTTGTTAATATTAGTATCGTTCACTGTTTATATTAATATTGCATCAGGAAAGTGAAAACGAACATATTACTAGAAATTTAGAAGAAACTAATTATGTTGCAATTTCAATTTCAATTAGTATTATTGTGCAATGCCTCCTACTAGACGAAGTAATATTGGTCGCCGCAGTCGCACGACTGTTAGCGCAGCAAAATCTTGAATGAGACGTTCTGCATGCAACTCAAAATGACTTGGATCGACAACGAATGGCACGGGCTCGACCGATGTTGGATCAAGAAGAGAGAGCAGGTCGAAATACAAGCGATAGAAAGAAGCGTAATCGGGAAGCATCAGAAAGATCTGGTGACAATCGTACCCAAAATAACATCACTAAACGATTTCACGACAGCAAGCCTACATTCTGCAAAATCTTCAACGTGCATTTCAATATGATCCTTTGATTAATTTCAGTGCGGATATATCAATCGCCATTGAATCAATGAGTGAAGTTTGTTCTCATTGTTATGCATTGTAGCTCAAATGAAACACCAAATGAATTGTGTTGTGCAAGTGGCAAAGTTAAAGTAACGCCACTAAATCCACCACCAGAGCGTTTGCGCTCATTGGTGTCTGGATCAGAAAGTGATTCTAAACATATTCTGCAGAACATCCAGAGTTATAATGGTTGTTTTCATTGACTTCGTTTGGGGCAACAGAGCATAATAAGAGAACAGTTCATGCCAACACCCATGGTAATATTATAATGTTCTATAAGTGTTCTTGGACAATAAACCTTACCTTACAGCAACATTTTTGATTAAATCATCACACAACAGTAGAAATTAACTCTAAATAAATGGAATTAATACTTATTGCAAATAAACTTTTCATTTATAACTCCTTCTCAATTTTCCATTAAGTAATTTAATTATGGGCGGGACAACGTCTGCCGGAGCCTGACTAGTGCTATTTTTCCTAAATACAAAACGTTTACCTATCATTATGTTGTTTATACCTATCTTATTATTAGTTTGTTTATACCTATCCTGAGTCAAAAACAAGTGTACTTAATATATAACTCGCTTCTTTCTCATCTATACCTAACATACTTATTGTGTAGCAGCGGGTGCTCCACTTCGTCGGGTTTGATGTCGTTTGGGTAGTAAGTTGAAGAGCCATGTGTAACCGTTGCCTTGGTCTTTGTTTAGTAGATTTGTGTTCTGTTGTTTGTTTATTTCTAAGCTTTCTGCGACGTCTAATTTCAGGTGTAGATGTAGTCCGTAATATTGTGATGTCATTCGTCGTTATGTCGTGATTTTCCGTGAAGATGTGTTCTGCGACTGTTGATTTGAAGTTATGTGAAGAAATTCCTTTCTCGTTCTGTTTGACAGCCTTAGTTACCTCCGCTAGATGCTCCTTGAACCTTGTTGCCAAGGTTCTCTTTGTTGGGCAAGAGGATTTCTGTGTTAGTGAGATCTCTTTATCCTTTATGGAAGAATGAGGCGTTTCTACCACAGCAATCGAGTTTTTCTGTGTTCAGCCACAAAAACAAAATCCGAGATGAGATTTGATTATGAAAACGTCTTTGATTACAAGAAAGCCAATTATGACAATATTAAGTGTAAATTGAAAAACACATGAACTGGCAAAAGGTCTTAAAGTATCAAAATAATGTTGACTGTGCAGTAGAGACATTTCATAAATTGTTACTGAAAGTGAGATTAGGTCATGTCCGCAAAATTTCTTCAATTACGTTAAAACTAAGGAACTATCATCATGCAACTTTCCGACTAATATGACATTGGACGAAAAAGTAGGGAGATAATTCAGAAGATATTAGTAATCTTTTTTGCTACATATTTTTCAAGAAACCTACACTAAATTTTCGGATAATGATCGTGACTTAGAATATTTCTCATACTTTCCTGACTTTCCAAGGGATATTGGGGTCAGTAGCATCTTCGTACAAGACATTGCTTACTGGTCTTAAACAATTTGGAATGCCAATAAAGGCCCAGGACCCTGACGGACTTCCACCAGTATTCATAAAAAATCTAGCAAGTGAACTTGCAACTCCTTTATTTTGGCTGTTCAATAAGCCACTGGAAAGATGGTGAATTCCCGAAAGAATGGAAAAAGATACTTCTAATTCCAATTTATCAATCTGGCAAAAAATCCGATATTCAAGAAATTATCGTTGGCATTTGCCATAATATCATGCATTCCAAAACTTTTCGAGATCGATTATAAATATAAATGTATTTGGCCAAGTTAAAAATAGAATAACTACTGCACAACATGGCTTTTTCCAAAGGACGTTCAACAGCTACGAATTTGCATGGAGATTCGTCAAATTTCTCATTAAATGCAATGGATAAAGGTAATCACGTGGAAGCTCTTTACACCGACTTCAGCAAAGCGTTTGATAGATTAGATATTCCAATGCCGAGTTTTCAAGCTTGAAAGATAGGATTTGAGATGAAACTACTTAACTGGATTGAGTCTTATTTAACTGATCGTCAGCAAAGCATTGTAAAGTTTAACAATAAAATGCTCTATTTCAATCAAGTCACATCAGGGGGGTTCCTCCAAGGTTCACATTTAGGACCTCTTCTTTTCATCTTATACGTCAATGACATAGGGTATGTGTCCCTTGACTCAGCCTAGTATGCAACAATCGATTACATTTTTCATTATAACTCATAAAGTATTTGAGCTGGAAACAAAATTCAACTTACTATACACTTCCTAAGATATGTTTAATAGACCATCTGGTAGAATGTATCATGAAAAGCTACACAACTCGTTTCATAAAGTCAGAAACTTTCGAGAGATATGGATGTAAAGTCGGTCTATGGGTACCAAATTGGGTCTAATCATGGATGCAAGTTCGTCCCATTCGATGGATTTAAAAAAAATGCAATCTTCGTACGGATTTCTTCCTGATTTTCTGCTTCAAAGCGTTCCCAGCTGTATTCGCTCTACCCAACAAACAATTTTACAAATCAAACTATACTTAAACGGCTAAGAAACACTTGAGTGATTTTTTCATATGATTTAGCGGTCATTCGACAATCAAAACATTATATTTCACTCTACACAGATTTTGTTTCTTTAATTTGTGTTAAGATGAGCCATATAAATAACATTCAACCGGAACTCAGACATTTGTATTGTAAATGTTACCAATAAAAACATTTTTACTACGCTTTTCATACAACAGGCCATAGTTGGGAACACAGAAAAAAATATGTCCCTAACATTGGGTCTACCGTTTGCTTGTTAAATCATTGTTATTTTACCAATGTGACCTGATAGTTTATAACATGTGACTATATTCTGTACATCTTGGCAGCATTATTTGGTTTATATGTTCAATTTCGGCAATTATTGATCATTCGAAGATCGTATAGACAATCTGTTCTGCTTAACCAGTAAAGTCATGGTGTCTAAAAAGTCAAGGAAATCAAAAACTACGTGGAAGTGAACTACTATAAATTGGTTAATTATGTCTGAATTGCTTTGAAATAAATCGGTCATATTGATAGCAACATGATTTTGTTGATTATCGAAGAAATAATGACATATTTGGTACATAGGCCGAATCAAGGAGCTAGGCTAACATTACATCCCGTTACCCTATCACTTATTTTAAAAAAACTTAATTTTCTCATATATGCGGATGACATAAAGCTGTACCTAGAAATTAAGAACGATAATGACATTAATGTATTTCGTAATGAAATTCAAATCTTCCATACATGGTGCTGCAAAAGTCTATTGAAACTAAATGTTAAAAAATGTAATCTTATTACGTACAGCAGAAAACAAAGCACACCAAATGTTCAAGTCATATTAGGAAATGAAATTGTCCAAAAATGCGATAAGATAAGAGACTTAGGGATTATTCTAGACTCAAAACTTACATTTGTAGATCATTATAACACGATAATCCATAGAGCAGGCACCCAAGTGAAACGATTTGGATAGCCTCCTCCCAATTTTTAACATTTCGCTGAATGAGGGCGGGCCATTCGGCCCTATCTATTGGGTTTATTCTGTTATTGGGCTCGATTCTAGTGCTGTGGGTGTGCACTTGCTTTTGGAATGAGATTTTCTTTCGCGTAAGTGTCTCTACTTGCAGGCCCGCCAAACGTTTTGGCCCTTCGCTACAGGAGCTTGATGATCACAAAAAACAATAGAATTCTGATCAAATCGTTTTCAGATTATTCCACTGCTATGGAACGTCACCTTGCTATGATAGATGGTAGTATTTCATCATCATCATCATCATCACCTAAATGTGCAAACGTGTATGACAAGCTTGTTACCGAAAGTATGCTTTATTGGCCTCAAGACACCCAGGCTAAAGCCAAACTAACTATGGAAGTGCATCTAGAACACTGAAGTTGAACATAGGCAGAACGCTCGCAACAGAAATGCCGAGGTTTCTAGATTGAGGTTTTGAAATTCATGTTCAAATTAAAAGTGATTAAATTTACTCCAAACGAGAATTGAAAAAAAAATCCATAATTATCACGAATGCGCTTCGCTTCCCAGCAGAAAATTCCCAAACAGAAAAGCCACTCAAAACACATCTCGTCAACCAAGAACACACACATGACGATGGTTGAACGATAATTGCCAACCACGGTCAAATGAGATAGCCGAAAAAAGACGAAACTCAATCAGTGAACGGTGAAAGAGACGGGAGACAATCCCTTTCCTGTATTTATGCTGTCAGGTGGCTGCGGCAGCGAGAATATGACAGCTGTCGGAAAATTCTTGTTGTGCCAGAACGGCGCATGCTCACAATCACGGGTTGCTTTTCCGGAGAAACGTCAAACGACGTGACGAGAGACATTGTGACATCAGGAATTCCACGCTCACGGTGAGAGTGAGAGGAAGTTGGAACGAAATCAAAATAAGTCGCTTGCATCTTTCTAATACCTTTCGGGTTTACTTTCCTTTATTCGAATCTCGAAGTTCTTCACTGCGATGGTGTGGGTAAAAGTTCTTTGGGGAAATAATTCGAAGGTAAGTGAAAACTTACTAAACTAAGACAAGGAGGAGTATTTTTTTCGAATTTTAATCCGAGGTTGACAAACAAGTACGAATGTTGGCGATCACTTACCCTTCGGTTCCGATTCCTCATGAAAGGTGGCTTGTAATTGGTGTTGTGGCGATGATGCCGATGGTTTTTATGTTTCAGCATTTTGACTGATCCTCGATGCTGTCTGGGATGAGCCTCTCACCAAAACGATCGGTCAAATGTATTCACAAATATTCAATCACTACGTATGCATTGTAGATCCGCTATTCAGATATGTGTGCGAGGTTCAACAAATTGAGTAACCCTAATTAAATACAACAAGCTTTTGTCTTCTTCAGATCTTTCGCTGAAAAATCGGAACGATTTTTTATAACCTCACATTTCTCGACCCATCATAATAGGGCAAATAATTGCTTTCACTATTGACCGAGGCAGCGTTGATCACGTGTTACCCCTTGAATTGGCGCTTTTCCGACACTTCCAACATCAAACTGCACTTTTTCTTCCCTACAGCTCAAACAAATACCGAACCAACCTGGGGAGCAGTTGCGGCTGCCCAGCAGGAGCGCTTTCATTCAACGATTTTCTATCAATGATTTCCCGTGACTCACCGATCCCGATCCCCGATCCCCCACTTACGATCAACCTTCTTCCATTCGCTGCCCAGCTACACCGAATTAGATCCAAATTCGACCTTGATTTCCGACTCGCTGACGGAGCAGCAACACTCGGTTCCCCCTCGGTTCCGGCCAGCCGTGGGTTCATCCCACCAAAAGAGAAGAAATTCGCGCTCACCTTCGAGATTTACGATCCACCCGCGGATGACCGTGAACGTTGAGCGCGATCGAGTCGAGTGCTGGGACCTTGAACGTGTGTAAATTCGCTCCACGCGTCGGGCGGCTGGAATTCTGGCACACTTTTCCGACAGCCAGCAGCAGAAGCGCGTCCGGATTCGTTGGTTTTTCCTTTTTTCGTCGTCGTCGAGCTGACACTTACTCTACAACTAATAATCGACGAGGAGCGCGCAAGAATCGCGGATTTTCGCGTATTTCCTCACACGTACCGAAGAGGACCCAGACTGAGTTTAAAAATAAAATCTTGGCTCTTCGAGTCGGCTTGGGGTTTAAGGTTTTTCTAGCGATCGTCGTCCACATCGTCTATGTCGTCGCCGCCGTCATTTGTATGTCTCATTTCGCGGACGCTTCATACGACGGACGGTGGAGCTGCTTGGTCGTTTGCTTCTACCGAATGCTGCGGATTCGCATTATTTTATTTTATTTAAATATTCGACGTCCAAATGGGAGCAAAAAAGTGTGTACACAAAAGCAATGTTTCGGTTGGGTTGCATCTTGTCTGCTTGGAGGTGTGTTGACCGGGAATGATGATGCTCGCGCCCGCAATAGCTGGGCACGATGAACGAGCAAGAGCTGATGAACTGATGCCCGATGGGATCTTCGTACTGAAGAGGAACAGCTGGGAGTGAGCGAGTGAGCGAACGTGGACGAACGAAGAGGATCGAGGATGAATGATCAGATTGATGGCATTAGGGTTGTGGTCGATTGGAAATGCCGTAAAGGTGGAAATTTTAACGATGACATATGGGAGAGTAATGCGTGGGAAAAGCGATGGACAACGTCGGCCAGAAATGTTGGTAAATATGAGAGCGGTCTAAAGGAATGACTAAGAACGGATATGTATGGGACGAGAGCGAGATGAGAGCTGCTATCGAAATAATCAGGCGCTTTTTTTGAATAAGCACTCCTTGTCCCCTTCGAGTCACCATGGTAGAAGAGTTTTGCGACGTAAATCGATTACTCGAAACGTACATAAGAGAATTTTCCAAAGAATTTTGGCTAAGGTTTATATTTGGCTAAGATGATATTAAAATCTTTTAACCCTCTCACAATAAATATTTAGAATATTTCAACGTCTTCACAACTATCGTCTCACCAAGAATAGTAGAATGTGTCATTCTATATCTTAAAACCTTGATTAACTGAAAAATTGTTGACTTCAGCAAAGTTGTTTAGCATTTGCATTAAAAAATGAACAGAAATTGCCGATTTTTCATGGGTTTACCTTCACCCGCACTGACAAAACTAACCATGCAGAATAAATCATAGTAACTCATGAGTCAGCAGACAAAATTTGACAGCTCTATCAGTCGAACTCTAACCGTGATGGCAAAAACAGTGAAGCAACTCCGTTCAGAAGTGTGCGCGCTGTGGACGCTGGATACGCCCGTTCCTGCATCTACAACATCTTGGCTCTATTAGGCAACAATCAGAGCATCGAAAGAACGCACGGTTCCGGACGGCCGACGACCACGAGTGACATGAAGCTCAAAAGGATGCTGAAGAGGAAGACTCAGGGAAAAGTGGCTACATCGCTGCGTGCGCTTGGCCGGGAGGTCGGTTCAACCGGCCAAACAGTGAAAAAGTACCTGGCGAATATAAACATACATGTCAGGAAGCGGAAGTAGCGTCCACTGGTTTCGGAGCGGCAGGCAATGGCGCAGCGGCAGCAGCGAATAGTGACGTCGCGGTGGTGATAGATGACGAGACCTATCTCACCCTGATGCGCAACGACTGGCAGGACACTTCGTATGTTACATCCCCCACGAAGGAAGTGAGCTTCAAGGTGAAGTTCATTTCACACACCAAGCTCCCCAAAAAGGTGCTGCTGTGGCTGACAATCACCGAGAAGGGGAAATCAAAGCCACCCTTCTTTCGCTCCGGATTGGCCGTGAACTGGGAAATTTATAGTATAGTATTACCGTTGATCAAGAAATACCATAAAGGCGAAGACGCGGTGTTCTGACCGAATCTGGCGGCAGCCCACTACTCAAAGCGATTGTTGGAGGAGATGGAGCGGCTGAATATCGATGTGGTACCCAAGTCGGCGACCCTGCCCAACGTCCCCCAGCTGCATCCAGTCGAGAATTTCTGGGCCAACCTGAAGCGTGAGATCTACTCCAACAATTTTGTCGCGAAAGCTGAGGAAAAATTGATAAATAAAACGAAGAAGAAACTCAAAACATGCCTACACGCATGTTTTCGTCCGCCATGGCGAATATTCCGGTCAACTGCCGGAAGGCCGCTCACAGGGGCGTAGATTTGTTTTGCAAGTAAGCTTAAATAATTACCTTTAATGGGAAATTGATCAAAAGCAAGTATCTGTCTTAGATTTCTTTTTATCACCATCCGAAAAAAGTCCATTTATTTTAATGCAAACGTTACTAGGTGAAGAACTTCCGGAACGTGGAGAGTATGGTTCAAATTCGGCCATTAAAGGGTGTCCACGATGAAATTGCCACACTATGGCTGCTCTAACTTTTTAACCGTTGGGTAGAATTTAATGAAAATTTGGGAGGTTTTAGTTCATAGTGCATTATTTACATCCTGCAAGTTTTAAAGTCCTGTGATTAAAACTCGCGAAAATGGAGTCGAAAGAACAGCTCGTGCGTGATAAAATCTTGCGCATTCATCACGAGAACAAGGACCTCTCGCATCGTTCCATCGCTAAAACGTTGGGAATCGCGAATTCCACGGTGTCGCGAGTGATTTAGCGGTTCGAGGAACGGTTGACCACCGATCGGAAGCCCAGAAGTGAAGGAAAAAGTATTCCGTACAACACCAAAAATCACAACCGCGTAGTTGGAGCCTTCAACCGAAATCCGAACGCCTCCGTTCGGGATGTGGCTAAGAAGCTGCACCTAAGCCGAAGTTTTGTCCAGAAGGCCAAAACTAAGGCTGGGCTTCGAACGTTCAAGGTACAAAAGGCCCCTAATCGCGACGAGAAGCAGAACAAGTCCGCCAAAGCCCGTGCCAGGAAGTTGTACCTCAACATGCTGACGAAAGTTGAATGCTGCATCATGGACGACGAAACATATGTGAAGGCTGACTTCAAACAGATCCCCGGTAACCTGTTTTTCACGGCCAAGGATAAGTTCAGCGTTCCGGAGCATGTCCGCACTGAGAAGATGTCCAAATTTGCGAAGAAATTCCTGGTTCGCAAGCCATCTGCACGTGCGGGAAGCGGAGTGCACCTTTCGTGACCCAGGACACGATGAACGGACAGGTGTACATAAAAGAGTGCCTCCAGAAGCGGCTGCTTTCTCTCCTGAAGGCCCACAACGTCCCAACAATCTTCTGGCCGGATTTGGCCTCATGCCACTACTCCAAGGACGTGTTGAAGTGGTATGCGGACAATAAGGTCAATTTCGTGCCGAAAATGTTCAACCCTCCCAACACTCCAGAGCTCCGCCCCATCGAGAAGTACTGGGCGATTTTGAAGCAGCACCTTCTTAAACGACCTAAGGTAGTGAAGACAGTCGAGGAATTGAAGAAAGTATGGGTTTACATGCAAAAAACGGTTGATTCACAGGTTGTGCAGAATCTTATGGCCGGGGTTAAGGCCAAGCTGCGGGCATTTGCGTATGGACTGTAAATAAAATACGAGTAAAATGGTAAAATGAAGTTTAATAGTTATTTCTCAATCCCTGAAAATTTGATGGCAATCGGATGAAAACTCGAATTTTGCGAATCAATTTTGTGTGTGGCAATTTCATCGTGGACACCCTTTATATTAAGAAAAAAATTCGTCCAATTCTAAGACAGTCATTTTTTGCAAATTGACTTTAATCTTTTTTTTTAAGAGATTGACATGAAAAATTGGTTGCTAGAAAAACTATTTTTTTTAAGAGTGACCATCTTGCATTGTATGGTGAACTTTTGGACAACTATATTGCCTTTATTAAAAAAAAAATTTCGTCCAATTCTAAGATAGCCATATTTTGCAAATTGACTTTAAATTTTAAAATATTTTTGTTTAGCGTGTAAGAATCGGTTTTACAATTTTTACAACTTTTTTATAAAAGTGAGGAAAATTTTCTAAAAGTCATCCATTCATCAATTTTTTGAAAGTCTGTTCCTTTTTAAGTTAAGTTGGTAATCTAGATAAATTTTAAAAAAAATAAGGAAAGCTACTAGAAAAGACGTAGTCTACCCACCCACAAAGTTTCATTGGATTCTGAGAGGGTGTTGCCAATCACGAAGGCGAGTTGGCATGAAATTCGTCTACTGCATCAACATCGTCTCACCAAGAACAGTAGAGTTTATGATATTATATCTTGAAAGCTTCATTAGCTGCAAAATTGTTGACTTCAGCAAAGTTGTTTAGTAGGTGAAGAACTTCCGGAACGTTGCGAGTATAGCTCAAATTCGGCCACTACGTCGCGTTAGTGTGCATGTAAAAGAGAACAATTTTATCAAATTTATATCATTATATATACCAACTGGATCTGTGTATGTGTGTGTGTGTGTTTTTTTTTTATCTTTTTCAAAAAATGTTCAAGTCAAAAGAAAACCATAAAGTGTATAGTTATGAGTGTATCAATAATTTAGAATTTAGATTCAATTTGTTATGTAAACCATACTCTAAATTCCCACCCTCTTTCCCATCCGTAATTTGTAATTCCTATTAACCTCGAGATGGCCGCGAGTAATCGGTTCTATCCCCCTAACTTTAGTTTTAAGATAAATGATGTATAAAAATATGAAAATTTGGCTTTGTAAAGTTAATTCGATTGAGCCTGTGCAAATAAACGATTAATTAAAAAAAAAAAGTGCTTTCAGATGGTGAAGACTATGGTTGGTAATTCAGTCACTACATGGCGCTGGTGGGCATATAAGAGAGTGTGTTTATAAATTTGAAGTTTATAAATTTGAAGTTATCATAACATATGGGAAAAAGTAATTTTTGGACATAGCACTTTCAAAAATCCGTATTTCTGTGAAAAATTTAGGTAGCATATTAAAAATTTCTCCATACCTTAAAAAATAGCAATATAGCAAATAATGTGGACAAAATTTGAACTGTTTCCATGAAGTGGTTTAGACTACAGCTGACGTCAAAGTTGATGCACCAAAATGAGCATTTCTCTTTTTCACCCGATACCAACCTTTCTGAAATATCGGTGCAAAAAAAAAGCCGAGGTGAATTCATTTTATTAATACACATGATTTGTTACGCGTGAAATATCCCAAATAACTAGTGTAACCCACGAAGAACTTTGAAAATATGGCATTCAGTATGAATTGGTTTGTGAAAACTACGTATACAGTGTTACACAGTATTATTAATAAAATTCACCTCGGCTTTTTTTTGCACCGATATTTCAGCAAGGTCAGCATCGGGTGAAAAAGGGAAATGCGCATGTTGGTGCGTCAACTTTGACGTCAGCTGTAGTCCAAACCACTTCATGGAAACAGTTCAAATTTTGTCCACATTATTTGCTATATTTTTTTAAGCCATGGAGAAATTTTTAACATGCTACCTAAATTTTTCACTGAAATACGGATTTTTGAAATTGCTTTGTCCAAAAATGACGTTTTTCACATATGTTATGATAACTTCAAATTTATAAACTTCATGAACGTGAAATTTTGAACACATAAGGTTTATACACTGTTTATAATGTTGTTTAATTTTCAGCCAAAATATTGATAATTGACAAAGTTACAGGAGGTTAAACATGGAGTTTTTTTAAAACAAAATTTAGCTCGGCTTTTGTTTTGCTACTGAGTGTATCTATCTATATATATAAAAATGAATTTCTGTCTGTCTGAACCTTATAGACTCGGACACTACTGAACCGATCGGCGTGAAATTTTGTTTGAAGTAGTTTTTGGTACCCTTCTCTTTTCTGAAAGGGGGGGCTCCCATACAAATGAAACTCATATTTTTGCATAGCTCGAGAGCTCCCATACAAATGAAACTCATATTTTTGCATAGCTCGAGAACTCATCAAGCAAAAGAAACCAAATTTAGCATGTGAGAGTTTTTGATGCAAGAAATATTGTTATGGTGTTTTGAGACCGCTCCCCTCCCATACGAATGAAATAGAAGTTTCTGCATAACTCAAGAACTAATCAAGCAAATAGAACCAATGTTTACATGTGGAGTTTTCTAGAAGCAAGAAATATTTTTATGGTGGTTCAAGATCCCTCCCATCTCTAGAAGGGGGGCTCTCATTCCAATGATACTGATATTTCTGCATAACTCGAGTACTAGTAAAGCAAATGGAACCAAATTTGGCATGTGGGGATTTTGAAGGCAATAAATAGTTCTACGGTAGGTCGAGACCCCTCCTCTCTTTTTTAGGGAGGAGGGGGGGCTACCTTACAAATGAAACACAAGTTTCTGCATAAGTCGAGAACTAATCAAGTAAATGGTACCAAATTTGGCAAGTATTTAGAAGGCAAACAATGTTTCTGTGGTGATTGGAGACTGCTCCGCCCTCTGAAATAGGGGTATTCCAAACAAATGAAACACGAATGTCTGCATAACTACAGAACAAATCAAGCAAATGGAACCGAATTTGGCATATGGAGGTTTTTGAAGGCAATAAATGTTTCTAAAGTAACTTGGAACCCCTCCTCGTTCTGAAAAGGAAGCTCCCATACAAATAAAACAAAAAATTCTGCATAACTCGAGAACTAATCAAGCATATGAAACCAAGTTTGACAGGTGGAGGTTTTTGATGGAGAGAAATATTTCTATGGTGGTTTGAGTTCACTCCGCCTTCTGGAAGGGGAGACTCCCATACAAATGAAACACAATTTTTAGCACTCGATAGCAAATGAAAATAATGAGACCAATTTGGCATGTCGAAGGTTTTGGCGGCAAGAAATTTCTCAATTGCAGTTCAAGACCCCACCCCTTTTGAAGAAGGGGAGCTCCCATACAATTGAATAAACATTTCTGCATAACTCAAGAACTAATCCAGCAAATGAAACTAAATTAGTCATATGTGGGTTTTTGGAGGTAGGATTTCTATCTATATATATATAAACATGAATTTCTGTCTGTCTGACCCGTGTGGACTCGGAAAGTTCAGAACTGATCAGCGTGAAAATTTGTATGCAGGGGTTTTTGGGGCTGGAGAAGCTTCTGATGATTCACTCTCACTTGTTTAAAAACAGTATTTAAAAAACTTTTTTGAGTGTATTAGTAGAACGATGGTGATTAGGAAGCGAGAAGAATTTAAAATTAATACTTCATACTTTTAAAAAAATAAAAAATAAAACATTGCAACACTTTTTTCAAATTATCGGTAGTTAGCGCGAGAAAATTCCTTTTAGTTCTACTAGAGGAAGTATGATTGTTTGAAATCCCTTTTCCTTCGAAAAGTGGGACTTTCATACAAATGAGACACAAATTTCAGTATATCTCGAGTACTAATCATGCAAATGGAACCAAATTTGGGATGTGGGGGGTTGAAGACAATGGTTGTATGGCGGTTTGAGATCACTCCCCAATATTGAAGAGGGGGCTCCAATACAAATGATACACAAATTTCAATTAAACATAAGAATTATCCAGCATGTTAGAAGCATGTTTTGATAGAAGTTTAAACCCCTGCTTAGTGAAAAAAAAAAACTCATTCCAAAATACAGGCATAAACGCGCCAGTTCTACTACATTTTTATTTTTTTAGTTGCAAGCGTAGCACCGCTCGCACCGGGTTCAGCTAATATACAATTTAAAATACTGTTTTTATATTAGTAGAAATCTCTTGAAAAAGTTATTTAAACCAACTACAATCCCGAGCTCGAACCATTGGCGGAGCTAGACAATTAGTCTGGAGGGGGCCTGGAGGGGGCCTGCCCGATGGATTTTTTCGTGTATAGGAATGTTAAAAAGAGCGATAAAAGAAGCGTAATTGTTTGGGACATGTTATTTTTATTGAAGAATTAGAACAGGTTCAATCGAATAATTAGGTCTATTCTGCCCCTTGGTGAGTGAGATGCCTTAAGAATATATACCTTGTATTATTCCGTGTGGATCAAATGGAGAATGTAGTCACCTTAATCGATTCTCTTGAGGCGTCTCAACTCACCCGAGGTGGAGAATAGACCTGAATCTATATAGAGTCAAGTCTAAACTAAAAAATCTTAAAACTACAAAGAACAACCTTGAGTAAATGAACATTTTAAATTTATTTCAAAATTTGGATTGGTTTGGATTAAGCGTTTTAACTATCTTCATATCTTCATAGCTCCTAAAAATGTATAAGTTATATCAAATTAAATTTTTAAAGAGAGTTCAAAAAATTCAAAGGAGAATTCCGAGGATCATCTCATCAAAAACGTACTGAGAACTTCACGGCAGTTTAAAAGAATCATTCATGAGTAATTTGAGGTTAAACTTAAGAATTGGATTGACATTGATAGTATTCCAAGGCATCCAAATTCTATGAAAATTTTTCGAAAATTTTTGAAGATATGGAAAAAGAACGTAAACAACTATAGGTGACGTTAACAAATGTATCTACAGTTTTGAACTGTGTCGCACATATAAATTTTCAAGTACAGTCTTCAGAATGGCATCAGATTCGCCATGTTAGAAGGTTTGGCAAAAATTAAGTTTTTAAATAATTTAAAATTGAAAAGTTCTACAAGAATGAATTATTCGGAAAAAATTATTCATTCTTATGAAACGTTGGCTTTTTGCAAAAAAAAAAACTAAATGTTTTTCAAATTTTCTGAGATAATAGATCACATGTAATTTTGAAAACTGTGTTTAAAAATTTAAAAATTTCAATTACTTCTGAGCTATTGTCACAATTTCAGCTCAATCCATCTTTTGAGTGCTGACATAGAAAATGTCAAATATGAATTTTTTTATGAAAAGCTGTAGAATATTTCCACCACCAATAACCCAAAATAGCCAACACCAATAACGCCAAAATGGAAGCTTTTGATTGAAAATCAAATCCTTTAAGGAAACCTTAAGAGTATATTTGAGTCAACTGTTATAAGAAATGTGAGGGGACTTTTGATAAAAATTTTGATTTTATCGACAATCGTTTTAAAAAAGTAATCGGAGCTCTGTCTCTACTAAGTGAGTGTAGATGGGAACACACTGTTTTTACAAGCTCTTATAATCCTTCGAAAATAAAAATTTTTTTTTCGACGAATCGTGCATTGCGGCATCACTTTAAATATTTGCAGAAAAGAATAGATAAATTATGTGTGGTAAGATTTCCCCCTATATTAATGAATAATATTTTACAAAACAGTCGAGGAAATTACTAAATTTCAAAATTTTACAACAAACTCATCAAATTCAAGAAATTTAATTACATAAAATATAATGAACAATGATGTTTATTCCATTTCACTGGTAGCGTTGTAAGCAGAGTATGTAATGAGTTTTTTTTTCATGGGTGGCGCTGCATGACAGTTTGTGTTCAAGGCTGGACCCATTCCCAACATTCCCCATAATTAGGACGAATACCATGGTCACACTAGCCTATGTCAACCGCGTGAGCACCATTTGTATTATATATTTTGTCGATAAGATGTTCAGAATACTGTCTATGTTTACAGTGCTGAAGTCTCCTCCAGAAATGACTGTTAAATTACTATATGCATTTCACTGTTTTGTGAATAGTTCAATTATTACAATTACCTTTTGGGGATGACATACAGGCCCATGATGCAGTCTTTTTCGACAATTAAAGGGCGATACGGTCAAAATTTGGTCAATATCATCTTGACGTATTTCTTTCAATTTTGCATTTAAAAAACCTGAACACCCCTCATTTTGAAGGTGTGTGTGTGTAGAATGTTGCTCCTATTTTGATTTTGGAATTCACTCTTCAGTTGTCAAAATGCCGTCCAAGCAAGAAGAGCAGCGTATCAAAATTTTGCTCGCGCATCGCGAAAATCCGAGCTACTCGCACGCAAAGTTGGCAAAATCGCTAAAAGTTGCCAAATCAACCGTTACAAATGTAATTAAAGTGTTTGGGGAACGTTTGTCGACAGCCAGGAAGTCTGGATCGGGGGGGAAATCGAAAACCGGAAGCCGCTGAGACGACAAAGAGAGTTGCCAGTAGTTTCAAGCGAAACCCTAACCTATCTCTCCGAGATGCCGCAAATAAGCTGGGTGTATCGTCTACAACCGTGCATCGAGCCAAAAAACGAGCCGGACTATCGACTTACAAGAAGGTAGTGACTCCAAATCGCGATGATAAACAAATACGACGGCCAAAGCGCGATCCCGGAGGCTGTACACGACGATGCTGACGAAGTTTGACTGCGTGGTAATGGACGACGAAACCTACGTCAAAGCCGACTACAAGCAGCTTCCGGGACAGGAGTTTTATACGGCAAAAGGAAGGGAAAGGTAGCAGATATTTTCAAGCACACGAAACTGTCAAAGTTCGCAAAGAAATATCTGGTTTGGCAAGCCATCTGTACCTGTGGCTTGAAAAGCAGCATTTTCATAGCTTCCGGGACTGTCAACCAGAAATTTACGTGAAAGAGTGTTTGAATAAACGTCTGCTGCCTTTCCTGAAGAAACACGGTTGTTCCGTACTGTTTTGGCCGGATTTGGCATCTTGCCATTACGGTAAAAGGCCATGGAGTGGTACGCCGCCAACAACGTGCAGGTGGTTCCCAAGGACAAGAACCCTCCCAACACGCCAGAGCTCCGCCCAATTGAGAAATACTGGGCTATTGTCAAGCGGAACCTAAAGAAGACCAAAAAAACTGCTAAGGACGAGCAGCAGTTCAAGGCAAACTGGCTTTCTGCGGCGAAGAAGGTGGACAAGGTGGCTGTACAAAATCTGATGGCAGGGGTCAAGCGTAAGGCCCGGCAATTCGGATTTGGAAAAGCGGAAGCCTAACTGAATATTTTTCCTGAATTTTATACTAATTGAACTTGAAAAGAAATTTAATTTGATTTTTAAATAAACGATTTCACCGATTTACACGCGTTTTCCTTATTAATTTGTGTCATCTTATGGTATTGCTGAGAGTCGCTAACAAATATTATAATTACAAACATTGCACCTGATTAACCTGTTAACCTTACTACTAAACTATTTTTAATATTACCATTAATGAATAAACTTCTATCTCCATAGCTTTGCTTGTTTACATTCGTTCAGATTCAGAGACTTTTAAATCAACCAATCTATACTCAACAAATTTTCGTGCAGAGAAAATAAAATCGTGAATTTAGAATCGCGCGACTTGATACAAAACTCGTTATTGTGTTAAACCTTCTTGAATAATAAAATTAAATACGTACATATGAAAGTGTTTCCAATCTTATCGACTCCAACACTCCCTGAATGGGCTCTAAGCAATGGTTTTCAAGACAAAGTAACTATTTCCGAAAACAAGAAAACATGTATCTACTCTGGAGAAATTGGTCTCAATCCGGGAAATTACCTCTGCACAGGAAAAGGAATCCTGAAGTATAACGCGCATCAGAAAATATAGTTCTCAAGAAAACCGTCAATGAGGGCCATATGGGGTTATATGGATTATAACATTGTTCGATAGCTCTGAGCAGATTAATTTATGTTTTAATTTCGATCAAGCGTAACTATATAAAAAACTATTTCAAAGCGTTACTGAAAAATATATGGAATTGTAATTGACAACACCATCTGTCTGCTCACCGCGAAACACACTCAAAAAAAAACAGACTACTAAACCAGCGAAGCAACTCATTGATTTCATACCGCCATAAGTTTTGCCATTTATGTCATAATGGGACTGAAAATTAAGTGCCGGGAGCCCCGTTACTGAAAATAAATGTCACTTTGCTTGGAGAACTGCATGTTGGTTTGCGAAAATAAAGACGAATTAAGATTTTTCTTGTTTAAAAATCGAGCATAAAATAGTTGGGAGTTCATAAAAATATGTCCGTTGCTAGGAAAGAACACACCATCATCTATCCCAGATAAAAAAAAATTTTGTTTATAATTAAAACCCTCTCTTTCCCGAAAAAAAGAAAAAAATCCGCTCTGAAAGCCAGTGCATTCGGAAAATGGCTTCTGGGAAGTGTTCCCGGGAGCTGACCTCTGGGGAAAAAAGGGAAAAAGCAGGAATGAAGTTCCGGTTTGGAAAAATCCCATGCATTCCGGGAGTGGCGTCCGGGACATGGCCTTGCTGAAAAAATGGCCTCTGAAAATTATCTCTTGGAAATGAATTCCAGGGTAATGACGCATTACCCTCGAAGCAATGCTGGATGTTATGTTGATGATGTATCGGAATTCTCCTCAGATCTAATGGTCGTTAACTATGGTTTTTTATCGTTATACATGCTTTACACATCCTCAACGATACAGTGAAGTGACGTGAAAAGGTAATGACGGAAGAAGGCTTATACGTGACCTTTACTCCTTGAAAAAGTTACTCGTTCAAAACTTTTTCTGCCAGCAGCAAAGTGCTATAAAAATCCGTACAATTTCGTAAAGATTATGAATAGTGTTTCATTTCAAATTAGAAATATATTATGGAAAAATCCTGGGGGGGGGGGCTACAGATTTCTGGAGGGGGCCTGGCCCCCTAGGCACCCCCAGTAGTTACGCCAATGGCTCGAACCAAACAAATATCATTTTATACCCAAGCAGAGTCAGCGTTTGAAGTCCAACCATGTTTATGGTTGTTTCAAACTACACCCAATTCTCTCCGTGTTAAGCTCAAAATGTACAATTTTTGTCAAGAAGGTTTTCCGCCTCTCTCTATCAACGATTTTAGAAAACTGGTCTGTTAAATTGGAAAGTGATTGTGAAATGCATTATTGTTGTTAACGATTGGGTGCTAGATGGAAAAACCTAAAAATGATATCTTATTTCGGAGTTCGATAGATACACTCAGCGAAATAAACTTTCGATATTCATAAGATTACATCATGATTATTTGCTATAAGGAACCGGTATGAATTTCATAAATTTATCTTATGAAATATAACGACATTGAAAAAATATAAATATGGTGCAACCTGGATTCAAACCTTGAATGTTGAGGTTGTGGGTCCAGTGACTTGCCCACTAGTATATATCAACACTTGAAATCAGGAAAGCTTAAAGGCGTACAAGAACAACGTCGGGTGAAACAAAATCCATTCATATGTCAACCTTATAAAATTCCAGAGCATCGTTCATAAGTTGGACCTTATGAAATTCATAAGATTATTTCGTTCAGTGTAGTGAAAACTGCTCGACTAGGTTGTCCGTTACTAATTATCAATCATCTTTGGGTAGTTTTCACTTGTAGTGCACATTCTTTGTGAGTTTCATTATACAAATATGAGTGAATTTCTTCGGAAGTGTTGCACTCGAAATACAACGAGACGTCATTCTCGTTTCACCACTCCAAACAGGTATGTGTCTCGACTAAATTCACCTCTTAATTCTGTTTCACTAGGGTGGTGTGATCTCTTAGCTATCCAATTTTTCTATCTATTCCTCACACATTATCTATTCTAAAATGCTTTTTGGGTAATATCGGCACATTATGAAAAACGCCATATTATCGAAACGCAGATAGGTGAATTAATTCTTGAAAACCCCTCTATCTATTTCTATATAATGAAGAAACAACGAAACAAGGCTACTTAGAAGAAAAGAACACGCTAAAAGTAAAACGGAAACTGCCAACTAAACCCTCGAAATAGAAGAAACAAGAAAAAACGAAAATTGATTGATAGTATTTTGTTTGCTGATTACCTTCCTGCCGTCTAGTGGCTATAAATAAACAACTTATCGCGTTTGCTCAAACCGGACAGAGGGATTTTGCACCAACTTGGATTGAGAAATTTTGGCGCACGTCGGGGTTGTGTTGCCGTTCAGCTCCCAAACCCAAAAGTGCCGATTATTGTCTGTTTTAAAACGTGACGTTACTTAGTTGGAGCTCAAACACTTACCTGAAAAGAGAAGAAATAAAAGACGGTGTTAGAATGTTAAACTTGATGATCGTTTCGGGTATTCTGTGCTGAACATGCATTCGATGCCTGGCCCCCTGTTCTTCTGCTGTAGTGCATTTTGTGATGACATAATATTGAAAAAGATAAACAAACACAGGAAAGTGAGTGGCGAGACAGATCCATTGACTTTGTGCAGGTGCTTCTGGAAAATCCTATCGCAATGTTTCCGAACAAGTCCAAACCGTCAAACGCATTCCATCTCAATACAACAACGGGACAACAGGAAAAGTGGCGTTTCCATCCCAATGATATCCGTATATCGTATTCGAATGTGCTCAGAAAGTTTTCCCTTTCGCCTTTTGCTACAGTGTCATTCCTCCCGACTGCTGACATTTTTTCTTCCGAAAATAGTCCTCGGGAGAAGATGCAGCAGCTCGGCATTTTGGAAACTGATCCCAAAACGACAGAACGAAATGCTCAGCATTAAGAGCCAAAAACAAAGCGAGTAAAATAAATACGAAAGCAAATAATGCACCTCGCTCTAGCAGCTGCTTCGTTGACATGGCAGACGCGTGGGGTTGGCGACAAAGGAAAGTGCCATTGCGTAATATGGTTTATGTAGGTATATGTATAATGCAACAACTCCCCATCTCGGTGGCAGTCGTCGCTCGTCTTCGTATGCGCCTTAGTCTGGTTGTGTGATGTGTGTAGCTTAATTAAAAAGTGTAGCTCTGAGTAGGTGTCCCTGCTCGTTAATCCACTTCCTCATGCTCTCCACCGGCCTTGGGGAGAGCACGTGCGGGATGTTATTTTTGAGAGTACCGCAACATAAGTAGAAGCACGTGCTGTCATCGATCATAAATGCTGCGTGTGCGTTGTCTCTACTATTCTACAATTGTTGCTGCCGGCTGATTCAGCGGATGCCAGTGATGATGACGATGATGATGGTAGTGACGACGATCATCGGCAAACGGGAGTGGAGGTGGAATCGGATGCATTTCTGCGGCGTCGGTGTGTGTGTGCGTATGTGCATGCCGGTGGGGGAACTGCGGTAAAAAACTGCAATCAATCGTGCGGCTTTGGAAGAAATAAAAACTGTCAGGAGTAAACCGCCGCATTTTTCCTCTGTTTTCGGATTTTGTTGTTGTTGTTGTTGATTGATGATTACAGGGAAGACGTTTGGAGTGGCAATTGACTGGTTATCATCGCGGATGGTTGCGGCAGATCTGAGGTCCATTTGATTGCATTTGGATTCGTTTCACTGGCGAAATTGTTTCTAGTTTGAATGCGGTACGGGTTTCTGGATGTTCTGAACCTGTCATTTAACAAGTATGCCTGCTGGTGTTGACGAGTTTGAAACACTTGGTATATTTAGTCTACTTTATCTAACTCAAAAAGAGTTATGCAAACTTTGTCCATGTATTGCCGCCTATGGATACTAAGGCTGTGATTCGAATGAAATTTGGAGACACGCAATTTGTTCGTAACTTTTTAGCGTGTGGGTAAAAGTATTGAAATTGCAACTCAATTTATTTCGTTGTGTTGTGCTAATTGTGCGTAATAGAGTTTGCTAAACGAAAATCGGTCGGTCGATTTCAGTGATGGCTCCGAATGGAAAGGCAGGTGCGCCAACAAATTTTGGGCACTCACTTCGAAAATCAAACGCTTCTCGCTCGAGTGGGTCGGAAAACAGCTCGGAATCGCACATTCAACCTGTCGCTCTCGTCACGATCAAAACGTTCAGGAGCCGGAATATCAACCAAGCGGAAAAAATGGTATTGTGGCAAAAAACGTGGCACATCAGAAATCCGGAGAAGGCCAGGATGGTATTGAACCAATTTAGCGTTGTCAACTTGTTCGAAAAGGGATGTTGCGAAAAAGAACCTGCGAAAGTTTCGGATTTGTTTTGTGCAGAAAACAGTGAAACGTTCACGGATTACATGTGTTGCCGGGTCCGAAGGCACCGTACCGGAGCGATCTGACAGAACTCGGTGGCAAAAACTCGTGCACGAGAAAACTGTGCGGGGAGTGGCTCACAAAGCCGTTCTGCACGACCTGTGTTGGACGATGTGGACCTACAGCAAAGCCGACACCGAACAAATGCCGGGCAACAAGAACGCACGTCGCCACCTCTGAGATTGGCCGTTCCGGAGAAGTGTACGGAAGAAGAAGCACTGTCGAAATTCGCCAAAAATTCGCTTGTCTGGCGAGCGATCTGCGGATGTGGCGAGCCCTTCATCACCTCTGGGACCGTCAACGGACAAATCTGAGACAAATGACCTCTAGACGACTTACCATCCCTTCGCCGAGGATCTCACGATAGTGCCCGACACCTGTTTTGACCGGATTAGAGCATCTCGCCAGCCTATACCCGGCCGCATCTTAGACAAGGTACAAAGATAATAATGCAGTTTTTGTGCCAGGAGCCTTAGCCCCTCAAACGCTCGGAGACTTCACCCAATTTGATGCTTGGCAGTATCACTGAAGAGCAAAGCTCGTAAAAAAGCTCCAAAACTGATAGAAAATGAACTTGAACTAGAGAAAGTGTGGTTAAAGATATAGTAAGCAAGTCGGGTCCTGTCGTGTCAAAAAGCGCAACCATTTTGGCTGGTACTTTGTCTCCAGAAAAGTTTGCAGAGAAGAGATCGAGACTCAAGGAAAATTTTTGGTGCGAGCATTCTTTGACCGATGATCCAAATTTATCCAGAATACAGTCTTTATGTACGCACGGCAAACAATATTTAACCCTTGCCGTTGGACTCACCGGCTTGGCTTGCCATGCAAGGGGCTCCAGTAGGATTTGTTTTGTCAGATCAGAATCTAATCATCAGATTCTTCTTCAGTGTGTGCATGTACGCATTAATAGAGTTTTTCCACTATATTAAATGCTAAGGTCTGTATTCTGCAATACGTCCGGGCCTCCTGAACATAGACAAAAACAGAAAATTTCGCGATATATTTCCGTCGTGGGCATGTTTTTGGCTTCAGATTGCTTGCAGGATGTGTTTCCAACAGTTCGATGAAGACAAACTATGAATGTTCAATCATTATGCATAACATTTTCTGAACTTTGCGCTTAACTCCGTCCACAGCTCGGGTTTTGTACAGACTCTTCAGAAATCGTAGAAGCCGTCTGTGCACCCAAATTGCTATGAAGTATTTGTTCGATGTTTTTGATTCTTGCCTTCGCGTTTCAGCAAGCTTCCTTAATCAGAGCCCAATATCTCTCGATTGGTCGATCGCTCTGGTGCACGGTGGCCGAGGTTTAGGATTTTGGTACAACGTTCAACCTGTTTGCTTGATGCCTCCATCATAGTTTTGTAAAGTGGCATGATGTAATGCAGAGATCGTCAGAACAAGAGTTTTCTGCTGTGACTTTTGATAAAGGGTAGCAATCAACTTCTGCAGAACGACATCTTTCTGATAGATCTCCTTCAGTTGATTGTGCCTGTCGTGACGAAAGATTTACTCTTTTGCTCCCTCGTGCACCATTGCTTTGCCACACAAGGTATTTTTTGGGATATTTGGATGCTTTTCTAATTCTGGGAAAGTACTCCGTGCATGCAGCATTTCTGCGCCACTAACAGAATCAAAAGGCAGCCCTGGAAGCTTCGGCAAAACCCTCCAGGACCTGAATTCCTCGTCCATAACCACGCATGAAAACTTCGTCAAATGTTCACGAGTAACAGGTGGCGACTGAAATTACGGAAGCGCTCGAGCTGATTCAAAAAAGACAAACATAGTTCGAAGAAGATCTGGTTTATTCAAATAAAAGATACATGGTACCATTGTTGAAAAAAATTATTGTTGTTGAAAGCGGTCCGTCATCTGGATCGTTCGGCGAAGCTTCCGTTTGATGTCGGAACAGGAGCGTATTCAATCAACTATGTCGGCATGGTTGACAATGAAGAATGCAGCTCGAATGAACCTCCATTACGCTTGCTGATTGACTGCAATAGCGTCGCTCTGCCTGTTCGGTACACAACCGGGTTCAGAATTCTAAATCTGTTCAATTGTGCCGCTTGAAATAAAACCGAGCTCGGTTGAATTTCTTCCGCGTTTTAATCTGCTGAACGTACGTCGGTGAGTCTCGTTCGGTTCAAAGATAAGAACAACCGAGTTCTGGTTAAGTGTTCTTCTCCCCGTCTATCAGTCAGTCAGCTCAACAGTAAGTAATCCAATCAAGGGTTCTTTGAAATTCCAGGGATATTACTGAGTTCAGGTGCTAAGAAGATCAGGGCTTTCAGATGCTTCGGAGATGTTCTTCAAATAAAATACAATGCATGTGCTTC
>JASCZW010002944.1:0-22104 GCA_034211315.2 Aedes japonicus | reverse complement strand
CTTCCTTTTGCCGTATAAAACTCCTGTCCCGGAAGCTGCTTGTAGTCGGCTTTGACGTAGGTTTCGTCGTCCATTACCACGCAGTCAAACTTCGTCAGCATCGTCGTGTACAGCCTCCGGGGTCGCGCTTGGCCGTCGTATTTTGTTTATCATCGCGATTTGGAGTCACTAACTTCTTGTAAGTCGATAGTCCGGCTCGTTTTTTGGCTCGATGCACGGTTGTAGACGATACACCCAGCTTATTTGCGGCATCTCGGAGAGATAGGTTAGGGTTTCACTTGAAACTACCGGCAACTCTCTTTGTCGTCTCAGCGGCTTCCGGTTGTCGATTTCCCCGATCCAGACTTCCTGGCTGTCGACAAACGTTCCCCAAACACTTTAATTACATTTGTAACGGTTGATTTGGCAACTTTTAGCGATTTTGCCAACTTTGCGTGCGAGCAGCTCGGATTTTCGCGATGCGCGAGCAAAATTTTGATACGCTGCTCTTCTTGCTTGGACGGCATTTTAACAACTGAAGAGTGAATTCCAAAATCAAAATAGGAGCAACATTCTACACACACACACCTTCAAAATGAGGGGTGTTCAGGTTTTTTAAATGCAAAATTGAAAGAAATACGTCAAGTTGATATTGACCAAATTTTGACCGTATCGCCCTTTAGTAGGAATCAAGAGTTATCGGAGAGTTCAATTTTCCGTCCTTTTTATTCTCTTTCTATTATTGTGGATTTGTTAAGTTTCCCTCTTTGAGTAGTAATCATAATCATATGAAGTTTATTTTGGCTTACTGTTTGCTTAAATTTTCTTTGCCATTCTGCTAGGCTGCCCGGTGATAAACTTTCTTTCATTACATCACTTTAGAAAGTTTCGACATTTAAGAGTTTATATCATCAGCTGCATTTTATTTTCATATGTAGTTTATTTAGTATCGCATTACAACGTCGTTTTATTTTCATCATATCATCACTGTATATTATTAAAATCATTAAAAAATTATTTATTAAAAAAATAAAAAATAATCATTAAATTTCATCTACTTCAAGGTTACAGGAAGTTGATTCCAGATATCACAGATATTTTATTGCATTGTATCTTGAGGTGTTTTTCTATCAATGATTATTGGATATAAGTAAAATTATTTAATGCTCTCCAATTCTGGTGATTGTGCAATTATCCACATTATGCATATGTCATGAGTACATACATATTTTTTAATTTTTAATTTATAATCTAATGTTTTAGGTTGTATTTGATTGCAAAATGATCTTCACATCCCAGAGTAACATTCATCTGCCACGGATTGAGCTTTAAAGATGCAACAAGCTGCATATTATTATCAATACTGTTTTAATTATTTCATCACATTTTTTAAAATTACAGGATTATCCCAGCATTAACTTCTAACACAGAGCGGTGATTGCATTTTGTTCAAAGGTCCTGACTTCAACTGTTACATGTTTTTGCTCCCTAGAACCAGCAGAAAGGAAATTTCGACTTGTAAGATACACAAGTTTGAAATCATTATTCAGAACAGGCTACCTTTTCCCTTTTTAAAAAACTACATACACTTTTTGTACTTATTTCCTTTAAATATTATATATATTATATTAAATGCACCTCATTATATATCATTGAATTAAAATATTTAAATACTGGGAGGGGAGGGTGCATCAGGGCATCATTGAAGTTGCAATTGGACAATGGAGTGGACGGCCAACCGGAGTCTAGGAGGGGATGTATCTATCATTCATGATTGGTACATTCTACTCCAACACTTGTAAAGAATTTGACGCGCCTTTTACAAACAAATCATCTGGTGGAAAGCTTGATTGAATTGCGTATTTTGTTATTCGTTTTACCGGATCATATTGCTGGAAGGAGATTCTCTTATTCCCGCAGGTTTCGTGTAAGTGTCTCTGCTTTCGAGCCTGCCCAACCCTTTTTGGCCCTTCATACAACAGTATGTTGAATTTAAAACGTTCACAAAGCATGATCTTTCTGTTAAGTGGAACCGCATGCAGGGCAAGGCCCACGCTAGGATGGTGGCTTCTTACATACATACATCATTTTTGTGTGTCTCATTTTTTCCTGAGTCCAGTCTTTACCATCAGAAGAACTCGTCTGCGTGAAGGATTTCAGTCTTTTCGGGCCCGTAAGCAACCCGAATCCAAAGTTCAAAAACGTGCACGAAAGTTGTACAATGAAGTTCTTACGAAGTACCAAGGATGCACCCTCATGAACGACGACTCGTACGTGACAATGGATCCCGGGCTTCTGATCTGATAACGTATATGCAGCAGCGGACCAAAAACCCCAAGTTTTCTGGGCAATCGATGGATTGCAAAATGAATAAACAGGAGTTCCTGAAAAGAGTATTATCCGTATATTGAAGCTCACAAGGGACCTGATTTGGTAAACTGCCACTATAGTAGGGAAGTATTACCAACAATCAATATGCAATTAGCGATTTGAAATTGGTTCACTGTTGTAGAACTCCTTGGCCCGAAGTACACCTTGAAGCCAGCACCTTGTTGTACATATTTGCGCCTTTGTTTTGATTTGCTGTGTTATTTTGACATCATATTTGAGAGAGTGTTTGTGTGAGCTCATTATAATGGCATTATCAACGGCCGAGTCGGTCCTATGCTATAATAATCGTCTTTAGTAAGAACTCGCATGAATGACTCTGGATACTCTGCAAAGCTGCCACAGCAATCAAGACAAGGCCAAATATGCATGACAATGTGCTGCTTCAGAGGTTTACTCTAGACCATGGGGTTCGCTAATCAGTGAACCAATGTTCAAATCGCTAGTTGCATATTGATTGTTGGTGTTACAGTGGAGGAGTACTAGAACGGAATAGATATCTTTAAAAAGACATCAATCCACTCAACTGCCCTCAATTCCGTTCAATTGAAAAATATTGGGCAGTTGTCAAACAGAAGTTGAAGTAGGGTAGAAAAGTGATTCGGAATAAAACAGAGATGAAGAGATGGTGGAACAAAATAGTGGCTCAGGTTAGCTAACGGAGTGTCTCAAATATGATGCGTGATATTTAAAGAAAAATTCAAGATTTCTTAAAAACCAAATCGGAACAATTGTGTCGCTATTTTCGATTTGAAGTGCAATAAACGACCTTATTTTTGAATACTCGTTTTTTTTTATATCAATCACATCGTTCCAAGATAGATCCACTAATTTGCGTCCATATTTAATAAATCATAATTCGAGATTCTAATAAACTACATTTATCTTAAGAGCCTGGAGCAACATGACATGGATGAAAGGCTTAATTTATTTTTCAGCATTTCAGTCTAACGGTATTTAGATTTATCTAGTAACTTGAATACAAGAAGCTGCACCGGAACCTGTGGTAGTAGGCTGATGCAAAATTTGAAATATTTGCTCCCCTAAGTTTAATCGACGCCAATTTGGGTCCTGATAGTCCCCAAAAAATTTTAACACATTTGGTTTTAATTTGGCTTTGCACACGCTATTCAAAGTTTGTATGGGAATTAGTATGAAGAATCTCAAACTTACATTTCCAGATCCCTAACATCTTGATATTATGTCCTTAAACCAAATCTTATATACATTCATATAGTGTAAGTTGTCAACTATCAAAATGCCGAAGATACCTGACATGTAAATTTTATACAAAAATAGTTATTCAATAAAACATAAAATACACACTTTAGATATGGTGTTTTATTCTTATTTTTGTTTTGTTATTATTTATATGTTTTTTATATTTTATATTCATATATTTTGTCTATTTAATTTAATTTATATTATTATATATATTTTATATATTTTATATTTTTATATTTTATATGCATTACATATTTTTACTTCTTATTATTATATTTGATGAATAACCTGCTTCACTAGCTGGAGCACCATACTGCAGAAAATGAGCGTTGTAGGTTAACGTTAACCCCGTGCTTGGAATAGGGTCTCGGGGTGCTTAAGTCGTTACTTACCCTATATTGCGAAAGAAATATGCTTGAAAACGCTAAGAAGAGAGAACGATAATTAGATCCATGCGAATTTCGATCTATCAATATTACATTCACTTCCCTCGAGAGTTTGTGTCTGTTGAAAGTTAGTTTTCTTTTATTATTTTCGTGGTGTTTGATAACGAACGATATGATAAGCTGATAGCTGGCCCATACATGGTTGAATATAGTTTATAACTCAATAATTTATGGAGTTAGGATGATAAATATACTCAATCGCTGCATATCATAACTAAAAATTATCTAGACATGGGCAAGGATTTAAATTAAGGTGGAGGGGGGACCTTTTTTCACAGTATGGCAATGGGAAGCCGCCATCTTGGATTTCAAAATTGTGTTAGACATCGATTCCCAGTCTATAGACATTATTCAAATTCTAAACTATTGCATATCGTTATTTAGTTTTACACTATTTCGCGGAAAAGCGTTTCTCTGAATTCATTTTCTAGTGGCCATTTTGTAGAGGCCATTTTTCAAAGGTTCACACCCCGGAATGACCAATTTTCCAAAACGGATCTCTGTTCTCGTTTTTTTATTTCGGAAAATGTATGCTCTCCTGAAATCAATTTCCATTGGCCATTTCCCAGAGGCCATTTCCCGGGAACCATTTCCCAGAAGCCATTTTCCGGAATGACTAATTTTTCAGAGCGGATAGCTGTCCTTCTTTCTTCGGGAAATTGATTGTTTTCCCGAAACTATTTTTCTTATGCTATGTCCCAGACGCCATTTCCAGGAATCCTTTTCCCAGAGGTCATTTCCCGGATTGACCAATTTTCCAGGGATCGTTGTCCTTCTTGTTTCCGGGAAATGATTACTTTTCTGAAACCATTTTTTAGAGCCCATTCAAAAGATGCCATTTCCCAATGGGCAAAGGCTGGATTGACTGATTTTTCCGAGAGATGATTGCGTTTACGAATCCATTTCACAAAGGCTAAATTTGATTGCCCAGTCGGGGAGGCAGTTGCCCCACCTGCTCTCTCCCTGGCTACGCCTAGGAACCTAGGTATCGTTTGGGGTACTAGAATTTACCAGAACAACATCGAGATTAGAAAGCAGAGGGCCCACTTAGGAATTAACTTGCAGGCATGTGCACAAAACTAGTATATCGCGGTGTTTTTTTTTTTTTTGTAAAAAGTTGATTTATTAATTCCATTTACTTTTTTCTGTTCGTTTATTTAGTAGGTATTTGAAATATAATTATCTTCTTATTTTCAATTATATTAATATAAACATATCAAGGCTCATAGATAAATGAACATATAATCACATAAATTTCTTAAATCATAATATTTGTTGGGGTTGACTTCAGTACCACTAGTTGGTGACATAGACTGCATAATGGGCCTGTGTGCCATCCCCAAAGGGTAATTGCAATAATTGAACTATTCACAGCACTGTAAAGAATGTAAAAAATTGATGAAATGCATCTATAATTTAGGAGTCATTTCTAGAGGACACTTCAGCATTTTCAACATAGACAGTATTCTGAACGACGTTTCGAGAAAGTGTTCGAAATGATTATATAATAGTCTTCTTAGACATCTTTAATTTGAAATTTATTAATAGTTGTTGGGTTCAATATTGCAGGGATGGGTACTATGACATGGAAAATTCTACATGTTTTATAGTATACGAAGATAAAATATCTAATACTTCAAATACTGCTCAGGTTGTCGGCATATGCTAGTGTGACCATGGTATTCGTCCTAGTAATCTGGAATGTTGGAAAAGGGTTCAGCCTTGACAAACAAGCTGCCATACAGCTCCACCCAAGAAAAAATCAGTATATACCCTACTCACAACGCTACCGATGAAATGAAATGAAGATTATTGTTCATGATGTTTTTTATATTTTAATCTATGGAATTTGGTGATAACAAAGTTTATCAAAGTTTAGAAATTTAGTAGATTCCTCGACCTATTTTTAAAATGTTATTCTATAATAAAGGGGGAAATCTTGCGGCACGTGAAGCTTACTTTTATTGAAAATATTGTTAACCTGCCGAAACTATTATGGATCTATTCTTTTCTACAAATATTTTTATTAATGGATTAGAGTCGCAATGCAGGACTCGTCGAATAAAATACTTGTCTAAGAATCAAACCATATAAATGAAATTCGATGGTAAATATCCGAAATATACTGCTTGTTAAAACAGTGTGTTCCCATCTGCATTCACTTGCACTTGCAAACGCTTCTCAATATCTCCTTCCTCTGTTCGGGACATAAACCACTGCGACCAGTAATTTGATCTATTGTAGTATATCACGTATCCTTTGTTTAGTGCATGTCGAGTTACCTCATCACTGTTCAGAAATGATGAAGTATTCAGTGTTGTTACAGTTGTCATTGTTTGTTTGTTGACAATGAATCAAGTTTCATTGAAAGTTTCCGCTGTTTAAACCCTTTGTGAGCGATAGCACTCTTCAAAGGCGCCCTCTTTATCAGTCGAAACCGGATTCATTGCAACAAAATAAACAATAACTCCGATACTGATCATGCATCAGAACTGATACTTATCATGCATCATCAATATATCCTTGGAAATTGTATCAAAATTCCCTGCACATTTCTTATAACAGTTGTCCAACATTTATTTTTCAGATTTCTTTAAAGGATTTGATTTTCAATCAAAAAGTTTTTTTTTGGGTTATTGGTGGCGAAAATATTAAATTCATCTACAGTCTCTCATACAAAATTGTCATATTCGACATTCAGTCAGTACTCAAAGGATGGATTGAGCTAAAATTTTGACAGTAGCTCAGAAGTAACCTGAAATTTAAATTGTGTTGAGTTTATAAATTTTGAAATACTGTTTTCAAAATTACATCTGATCCACCATTTTAGAAAGTTTTAAAAACATTTATTAGACTGTACTTGAAAATTTATAAATTCAACATAAATCAAAACGGTAGATGCATTTGATAATTTTGCCTGTACTGTAGTTGCTTACATTCTTTTGCCATACCTTCAAAAAATTTCTAAAAATTTCCTTGGAATACTATCAATGTCAATCCAATTCTTAAGTTTAACCTCAAAGTACCCATGGATGTTTCTTTGAACTGCCGTGAAGTTCTCAGTAGGTTTTTGATGAAATTATCCTCAGAATTCTCCTTAAAATTTTTGAACTCTCTTTAGAAATTTAGCTCGAAATGACTTATAAATTTTCGAAGTGAAGGAGTCAGTATGAACACAATTTTGAAGAGATTCAAAACGCGTAATACAGACTAATCAAAATTTTGATATAAATTTAAAATGCTCATTGACTGAATATTCTTCTTTGTAGTTTTAAGATTGTTTAGTTTAAACTTCACTCAGGTCTATTCTCCGCTTCGGATGAGTTGATACGCCTCATGAAAATCGAATAAGGTAACTACATTCTCCATTTGATCCACATGGAATAATACGAGGTATGTATTCACCACACTCCATTCTCTTAAGGCATCTCGACTCCTCGAGGCGCAGAATAGATCTAATTATTCGATTGAACCTGTTCTGCTTCATCAAGAAAAATAACCTGTCCCCAACAATTACGCTACTTTTATCGCTCTTTTCAATGTTTCTATAAACGAAAAAAAAAATCCGTCGGGCAGGCCCCCTCCAGGCCCCCTCCAGACTAATTGTCTAGCTCCGCCAATGATAGTGCGCGAAGTAATGTTTGTATTCGGGTTGTTCCTTTCAAAAAGGATGATGTGAAAATATTTGCCGAATAGCAGAGTGCTACGTCTGTAGAGATATAAATGCATCACAGGGAAGCCGTCCAAATGAAGACTGAAGATCAGCAACAATATCCTGTGAGATCTTTCTGAATTTGAACGATACTGCTAAATACGTGCCATCATCAAAACAATAAGATTTGATTATGGAAGTGTATGCACAGTAGCTATATCCATTTGATGTTTGTACTGTGTTTATGCGGGGCTTGTTGTAAGGCATTCTGAATGGGACACTGGAACCCAACAGAGCTATCACCTTCTGTAGAGAAGTGCTATAACCTTAGTGCAAGCCTGTACTCGCGAACCTTCAACAGCCATACATGCAACCGAACTCAGCATCAGCTCGGATGGTCAAGGAGACAGCCTCCCAGCTGAGTATATGATCTCAACTCTCCATACAATACCATCACACCATCTTCGTCACCACGATCGAGATCACCATCGTCATCATCTCTACCACCAAGTGATAAGAGCGACGTTAATTGCTCTGAGTGGCTCTACGAAAACATCGCACGCTATCTAGAGCAAAGATCGAATTGAACCGATGATCAGTCCACCTCTACCGGGTCATCGATACGCATGCGGGTACCGCACGGTCACCAATTTTAATGTGTTAGTTTTTTAAGTAATAAAGTGTCTAGTTTAAGTGCAATAAAGTTAATGTCCGTAATGTTTTAAATAAACTATGTTACTATGTTTGAGTAACCGCCGCGAATGACCACGTTTTATTTTGGAGTGCATGAGAAGAACTTCTTCGTTGGTTGAAGACCATTAACCCAGCCTTCAATGTTGGGGAAAGGATTCCTCCACATTGCCTACTGCTGAGCTATCCATCGAAGGTAATTGGATTCCCCCAACACCTTCCAATTCCCGGCCTAAAAATGTTTGTCTAGTCAATTTTTTTTCATAAAATCACTGCCGGGCGGCGGGCGTTGGATTGCATATACAAACACACCAAATGAAGATCATATACCATATAATAGATACGAATGTTTGTAGTATGTTTTATTTACATAAATGTATACACTATTACATAAATTGCATATTCCATGGGAATGGGAGGAAACATCAGGGCACCCGATTGAAGCACTCTGGATGAAGAGAGTGGGAATGGCAACTCCCCATTGCTAACAGTTTGTGAATAGAGGGCGGGCTCTTCTCCCCGTCCATTGGGGCATCTTCATGTTTGATAGTTTGCTCTTTTGATCAATTGTTCAATCTTGTTATATCCCTGTGGATGGTGTCCAACCCGTTTTTGGCCCTCTATACAGTGACATGATTAGGATAATCAGTGGTTAAAAAAGCTTGATCAACAGAGAGGAAAGCCCATTGTTGTCGGACTTAGATATCTAGTTATGGATGATGAAACTTATGTCCTGAAAGATTTCATGCAGCTTCCAGAACTAGTTTACAATTTTGCTACAGTAGAGCATTTCAGGACAAATAAGTCTTCAAAATTTCCCCTAAGAACCTTGTTGGCAAAGCAATTTGCACATGTGTAATGAGTAAATCTTTCGTCACTACAAGCACAATCAACAAGAAGATTTATCAGAAAGAGTGCCTGCATTCGCGATTGCTACCCTTCATCAAAAAGCACAAAGTACACCCAAAAGTTGAAATTGAAGCAAAAAATGCAATTGCAGTTTTTGCAATCATATCTTGAGAAATTCGCATGATTCTGAAAAGGCAACTTTGCCCATCATGATCCACAATGCTTTTTATGGTATAAACAAAGCCATGCAAGTGTGTGCAAGCGGTTATCGCTGTGTGCTTAGTGTCTCGACAGTCGCAGCAACCGTTGGGTTTTTGTTCAACCGTCTACAACTTCTCAATATGGGTGAGACAATCACACAGAACGCCGCTACGCCATTTGCCACTGTTGCTATTCCGCTGTCAAGTGTTCTATTTTCATTTTCACTCGTCATCACACTTCCATCTCCCCCTCATCAAGTCACCAAGCGTTTTATGAAATGAACGAAGCCATGTATATGTGTGCGACCAACATTTGCTTCATTGTTGTAACGTTGAGTGCCTCGACAGCCGAAACAACTGTAAGGCTTTTATTCTGATCACCTCAACTTGTTATGGTGGCTGGATAGTTACAATGAAGAGCCGTCGCGCTGACGGCCACGGTTCGAATCTCAGTTGCGAATCAAGATTTTTTTTTGTGAGTTATTGAATTTACTACTACTAACACACTGCACAACCTCACGCACACATTGAATTTTTCTAAGCGAACTGATGTGTTGCTTTTTTGCCCACGACCAATGTTGCATTTTCTCTCCAAGTTGCGATCCATTACGAGAAATGAAACCAAATCATGCGAAATTGCATTACAATCTTACTTTTTTATTTTGGGTGTACATAAAAACTTTATTCTGGTCTAATTTGGCATCATAACATTATGCTAAAACTGTGATGGAGTGGTACAAAATCAAGTGAAGCGAATAAAGCACCAAAACCAACAAATCCGCCAAATTGCAATCAATTATTATTGTGTGATATGTTGCTCAATCATTATTCTCTGAATTCACGGTACTTACTGAAGACATTCTCGGTATAGTGATATTGAACGGAATAAATACTTGTATAATTCGGCAAATGGAATTGAACACTCAACAAGGTACCTGTAATGAGACAGAAATATAAAAAAAAGGTTATTTATTCAATACATAATGGAGAGATAACTAATCATTAACAATGAAACGCTTACAAAAGAATGCAATAAGAAAATAAATGTCACATTCACCCTGCACCGTATTCACCCTGCTGCATACAATTGAAAATGTATCATTGTGCACATTCCAACGAATTCCTCATCCCGTTTTATTACTTTCCGAACGTACGATTCGAAGAATGATACAATCCCATCACCATCAGTGATTGCATTCCTCCAGTTTGTTAAACATATAAATTTTAATGGACTCTCAAGCATCGAAATAAAATGTTTCAACTGTTCTGCATTTTATCGAGACGCGCCTCCCATGCCCTCCCACCGGACTGCTCTCCATTATTGGTGGAAACACACTTCCCAGAACCATCAAAGCTGGCTTCCCATGCATGCGGTGAGCTTGTTCTGAAGTGCCCTCTAGATGGAGGGCTATATCAATTAATGATTTTGCTTCCAATTTCACTCACGCCAACACAGTGGCAACAACAAGATCAACATGTGTGCATGTGGTGTGACCCTAACGGTAGGCAGCGCATCGATTGAATTTAAATTAGCCTAATGCCGTGCACAGGTCCACACCCGGTGACCACCCGCCAAGACTGCAGGTGGATTAATATGTTCGATTTCGGGCTACCGTGTGCTCTGCCCCTTGCGGAGGGCGTCCAGATCGTTATCGTCCATTGGGTCTTTCTTATTGCTCCGCACGTCCGTCCGTGAACAACGTTGTCAGTCAGTTAGGCAGTCAGTCATCGGCAGCCGGTTAGGGTCCACGTGGGTTAATGGCAAGGGTATTACAGAGAACTTCGCTGGAAATTAGAACTTAAGTGATTGATGTATGCGGACTGTCCCGGTGAGCTAAAGCGATCTGGTAATTGATTGATGGACCGGGTTGCTGTCCGAACCGGATTACTCATAATCGGTTCATTCGTGGAATGGTAATCTAAATCAACTTTGCTTTCTTCGATATCATTCATATTTTGGGGCTATTAGCTTAGATTAGAAAACATCTGACACATTCAGTGAGACAAATTTTCCCAAACATAGGCACGTCTGCGACGCTGCTAGTTGGGAAGAGAGCAGTCATAAAACAACCGAACCCATCAATAAACACATCGTTATTTAGTTTGGGTTCACTGAACAAGTCGTAAAACAGTCAAACGTTCAGTGAATGAATGATTGCTTATCAAATATCGTGGGCAGTTACAGTCAAAATATCAACTGTGAAATCAACACACCTCAAAAGTTCTTCGAAAAGGGAAACTAAATCTGAATCAATCCTGCCCGAGATCAATTTAAAACCATTTAAAGCCAAGCTGAGCGGTTTAATTTATCGCGCCCCTCCGCCCATAAATCTTCTCATCCGAAGATATAAATCATGCCTCACAAATTGCCCCATTTTCTGCTTTCGTTACTTCCGGGGAAAAACACAGCGGTGTCGGTGTGACTAAAAGTGCGCGGCCTAGAAATTGCTTCCAACCAAATTCCTCTTCCGGGAGCCATTCACAAATATACAAACCTTCATTTAAAAATATACATTAATCCTCGGCACCCGCGGCAGGTTCCGTTCGGAGAAGAAAAAAAATATTCCCAGCACTTCTCACCTTCGAGGAAGTGAGAAAAAAGAACGCAACCGAAAGAGAATAATAAATCGACACAAAATGAAGCGAACCATCATCCTGCCGAAAATCCGATAAAAGCCCCCAATCAACAATCAACAATTTTCCCAGGCCTCGAACATAGTGTGGTGGCTTTCTCATTTCACTCGGGAAAATTTGGAAAAACCCCACACGGGACGAGATTCAGCTCAGGTCAGGCAGCGACTATCTTCTCACATAGATCCGGGAGATCCCCGGATAACGAAGAAAAATGAGATAGGTGTTATGTCGCAAAATCTCATTCCCCGGCAGCCACCACTCATCGTAATCATAATCGAATTATTCTTTTATCGTGGCTGAAAATTGAAATCAATTATATTATGAGTGTGGGAAATTTTCCTTCCGTCGCACTATGGCAAGATGCTTGAGAAATGGATGGCCAAAACAAATATTCTCTCCAGTGACTCCAAACTCACGAACGCATGAATGACAAAGACATTGCACACTTCTAGGGTTTTTTTTTTCATTAGGGCGAATCTACAATTGAGAGATTCTCCCTGGGCTCGCTCTCTTTCATTCATTACAGCGCCATTATAAAACTTACGAAGCATTCTTTAGTACAGATAGAAACACAACAGTGCTGGCTACCATACTCTACAAATAGTTGAATGAAAAACGTAGCGCTGAATGGAATATGAATGAAAGAGAAAGTAATCAAAGAGAGTCTCTCAATTTCAGATTCGCCCTAATGAAAAAAAAACCCTACACTTGTCCGAAAGGGCGATTTTCAGGAATAAAATAGAGAGAGCACTTAGATAACGTGTAATCAAATTGGTGTCTTAAAAGAAGTGTTTGGTAAGATTAAGGCGCATCTGAAAAAAGGGTCGTCCATAAACTGCGTTCATCAGGGCACGATTTATTTTATTCTAACTTTTTTGTGTGTCGTGCTAGGCTTTCGAAACATTCTACAAAATTGTAGAACTCACAATTTCCATAAACTTTGCACAAAACACCAACTTACTATCTTGTATTTTTTATTGGGATATGAAGCATTTTATATGGGAACCCCTTTCAAATCGGTTTTTAGCTCTAACTTTTTTCTTTGATTTTTCCTCGGTGTACTATGTTCTAGAACGTTTTTCCTTTTACTTTTAGAAGACAGCAATACTTTTAGAACTGAAATGATACAAGCGTTTTGTTGTTCAAAATATGCCATTTTCCAAGGGTTGTATCTCAAAATGGCGTTAACATTTTGGAAATAAAATTCCGTGACATGATGGTAAATATTTTACTGAACAATTTTAAGGTTTTAATATATGGGGGGTATTTGATAATTACTAGGTGGGCATGAATCAAAGAAGTGTGGTTTTCGGTAAAAATACAGTCTTCAATGAGCTTTTCAATTGTAATTTATTACTTTGAGTTTTCCGCCGCATTTTATGGTGAAGAAAGTTTATCCTTTCACTGAAACACACAAACTTTTGGATGATGGCTGTATTTAGCCTTTAAATATTAAAAGACACAGGCATTTTTAAAATCATCTTGGAACTGCCAACAATAAATTTCAAAGAAGTCCCAAGATATGATTGCAAAAAATGCAATTGCAGTTTTTGCAATCATATCTTGAGAAATCCGCATGATTCTGAAAAGCCAATTTTGCCCATCATGATCCACAAAGCTTTTTATGGTATTAACAAAGCCATGCAAGTGTGTGCAAGCGGTTATCGCTGTGTGCTTAGTGTCTCGACAGTCGCAGCAACCGTTGGGTTTTTGTTCAACCGTCAACAACTTCTCAATATGGGTGAGACAATGGCACAGAACGCCGCTACGCCATATGCCACTGTTGCTATTCCGCTGTGAAGTGTTCTATTTTTATTTACTCGTCATCACCCTCCTATCGGCCTCTCAGCAAGTCACGATGCGTTTTATGAAATAAACGAAGCCATGTAAGTGTGTGCAACCGACATTTGCTTTATTGTTGTAACGTTGAGTGCCTCGACAACCGAAGCAACTGAGGGGCTTTTATTCCATTTGTCTTAACTTGTTGTGGTGATTGGATGGTTACAATGAAGAGCCGTCAAGCTGACGGTCCCGGTTCGACTCTCAGTAGTGGATCGTAATCTTTTTTTGTGAGCCATTGAATTTACTACTACTAATCAACTGTATAACCTCACGCAAACATGGAATTTTTCTAATCGAATTGATGTGTTGCTTTTTTGCCCACGATCAATGTTGCATTTTTTTTCCAAGTTGCTATCCATTACGAGAAATGATACCAAATCATGCGAAATTGCATTACAATCTTGCTTTTTTATTTTGGGTGTACCTCCGAAGAAGTGGCCAGTTGTTTGGACCAAAATTTACCATATTACATTAGAATTCCAAAACAAGAGCAAGAGGGGTGGCATTAAATGCTTAAAACCTTATTGGCCACATCTGGGCATGTTTCGAGTACCCCCGGAGAAGTGGTCAATGTTTGATTGGACCAAAACATGCCATGAGACACTTCAAATTAGAATTAAAAATAAACATGAGCACGAAATTTAAAAAAAAAACGTATGTCATACGTAAAAAGGGAAAGATCTCACCATATATTTTTTAAAGAACCATAATACCTTTCATTTGATGGCTATTGCGTCCAATTCTCAGTTACTCAAATCCATGTATTCCGGAACGTTGTCCAACCAGGTTTCCGGAACTGTTCGAAAACCTTTTAATAGGGTTCTATCGATCCATTGTACTTTTCATTTGGCGTTTTTACGTCGAATTCAGCCTATTTGTTACCAAAAAAGTCGAAATAGTTCGTACAATCTAAATTTTTCCAGAATGTTGTTCTACCATATATCCAGAACTGGTTCACCCATTCCATAAAAAGTAAAGCTCTCTGTAACCATAATACCTGTCATTTGACAATTTTTGGGTCTCATTCTGTCAAGTGGTTACCACGATACACGACTTAGTTCTTAAAATCCGTTTTTTTTTTCGGAGCTTCTTCCGGACACATCTCCGAAACAAGTAACACATTCCAGAAACATTTAATAAAGTTCTATGGGACCAAATTACCTCCAGAACCATATATCCGAATCCAATAAAAATCAATAGCATTAAATAAGACCATGATACCTATAATTTGGCACTCAGTTAATTTGAGTGGTTGCTGAAAAACATAAATTAGTTCCCAAAATCCGTGCATTTTTGAAACTGGTTCCGTCAATATCTCCGAATAGAGATATCAGATTTCAAAACCATTCAAATCATAGCGTTCAAGGTTCAATCATAGCGCCAGGAGGTTGTAGCGCTCAATTCGATTGAGTTATTTTGAGAAATACGGCATACTATTTCGTCACATATATACACAAACACAGACATTCATACACACCCACACAAACGAAAATACAGGAATTTCATGATCTCATCAAGCTGAGTCGAATGGTGTATAATATTATAGTTCTAACTATAGTTGTAACTGTATTTTTTCCAGCTCTAAAAAGGTACGATATTGTCTTAACAAGATCATTGACCTTCTGGAAGGTCAAATGATATAATACAATAACCTGGGAGACTCTAGGTTTCCTAAACTGTTCCTGAGTTCAGAATTTATGCTCAACAGTTGAATTAGTGTTTTTTTTTCGGTAGCACAGAGTTGAAAAAACCTTGTAGAGCCGTAAAAGCTACAGATACTATTATAGATTCTAAGTTTAGTACTCCAAGACAGGTTGGACGACTTAGAACCTCTCAGATTATCTCATAATGTTGGTTGCCGTTCCCCAAGATCAAATGAACATAGTTGAATACATATCGAACATTTGTATATCTGGAAAGCTACAGTTTCAATTGTGAATCCTAAGTTATGAACTAATGAACAGTCTGGTATGACCCAGAACATCCCAGAATTCATCATAATGTCGGTTGACCTTCTATAAGATCCATTGAACATGGTTGAATACATATTCTAAATTTACCTAGTCGTATCACTATAGTTACAACTTCATATCCCAGGTTCTGAGCTCCAGGACTGTTTAGATGACCAAGAACCACCCATATTATCTCAAAATGTCTGTTGACCTTCCAGAGCACTCAATGAATATGGTTGAAAATATCGTAGATTAATACAGCTGAAAAAGCTAGCGTAACTATTGTATATACTAAGTTCTGAAGTCCAGGACAGTTTGATTGACCTAGAACATACCAGATTATCTTGTAGTGTAAGTTGACCTTCCAAAAGATTTGATGAAATCTATTGAATATATGTATAGCTAATTTGTATAGCTATAAAAGCTACAGTTACAACTGTAGATCTTAAGACATGAACTCAGGAATACTTTGGATTACCTAGAACATCCCAGATTATCTCATAATATCTGTTGATCTCTCAAAATACTAATCGTTACTTAGCATGTACGGAAAAGCCTTAGGTACGACTTTAGATGCTAAGTTCCGAACTTCTTCATGTATAGAATATTCTGGGTTGCAAACCAGGCAAAAAAACGCATTTATTGATTTTTTTTCCTGATGGAATAGCCAAATTGTAACAAGTTTGCGTTAGAAAATGTTCGTTTTTGTTCAGTGTGCCATAAAACATCTTTGACTAGGATGAAACTTTGCGCATCTCATCGGTAACGCTTTGATTAAAAAAAAATAGACAAATTTAACCAATTTTTCATGCGATTATACTACCGTCTGGTAGAGGATCCAACGGTAAATTGTGAATAAATAAAAGTAGACTGCACACAGGAGAAAAAAATTTACAGCTCTATCAGGTAGTTCGTTTAAAGCAGCCATTTGCACTTTGGATTTGGAAGTGGTTTATGAAATTAGTCCTGCATTCCTAGAAGTATAGAAGAATAATACCCCGAATTTAGGGCAACTCCTAGAATGTTCAGACGGACTTCCCAAAACTTTAGGTTCCTCGAAAAAAAAAAAATCTTATCCGAAGATCAGGCAGAAACTTTTCAGAAGTATAGGGATCAATTGTTAAAGGTTGTAGCAGGAATATCCCAAAACAAAATAGGATCAAACATCCTTGAAGTTCAAGATCATACTTTCCAGAAGTTCAGAAAGAACTTTCTCGAAAATCAGGAGAGGAGCTCAGCAGAGAGCTTCAGTAGAAGTTTAAAGAAGAGAACTTCTTAAAAGTTTGGAACTTTCCAGAGCTTCTGGAGCTCTACCCAGAAATTTGAGATGCCGAAGTTTAGGAAAAAACTTCCCCGGAGTTCAGGAAGAAAATAACGTGGGAGGGCATTAGCTATAATTTTCCTAAAATTCGAAACAAACTTCCATAAAGTTCAGAACGATATGTCCTAGAACTTCAAGAGAGAACTTCTCTGAAATTTAGGAAAGTACTTCTCGAAGATTCAGAAAAATTTATTATTTATTAATTACATGGCATAACGTCACAATACTATATCATAGCCTGATACACAATATCCCTTCATAATGCCCGATTCGTGGCTGCTCCTCTCCAATCCCTTTGGCACCTTGTACCCCCTAGTTCTTGCTCCACCTGGCCTGACTATCTTGCTCGTTGCGCCCCACGTCGTCTTGTACCAACCAGATACCCGTCGAACACCATTTTTGCAGGATAGTTGCCCGGCATTCTCGCAACATGTCCTGCCCAGCGTATCCTTCCAGTTTTTGCCACCTTATGAATACTCATGCAGTTCATCGCGTTCGCCTCTCCATAGCCCGTCCTCTTGTACTCCATCAAAGATGGTTCTTAACACCCGTCGCTCAAAAACTCCGAGTGCTCACAGGTCCTCTTCAAGCCCGTAGATAACAACCGGTCTTGTAAGCGTTTTGTACAGGATGCACTTCGTACGGGAGCTAAGTCTGTTTGACCGTAGTTGCTTGCGGAGCCCATAGTAGGCACGACTTACACTGATAATCCGCCTCCGGACCTCACGGCTGTTATCGTTGTCCGCAGTAACTACCTCGAACTCATCGTGCTCGGTTCCGCCTGCCAGCATGTACTTCGTTTTGGACGTATTATCTTCAATCCAATCATCTTCTCTGCTTTGCGCTTTAGTCTGGTGTACTGCTCTGCCACCACCTCAAATGTTCTGCCGACAATATCCACGTCATCGGCAGAGCAGATAAATTGACAGGATCTGTTGAAAATCGTGCCTCGCTTGTTAAACGCCGCTCATAGCATAAAACCTTCAAGAGCAATGTTGAACAGGAGGCAGGAGAGACCATCACCTCGACGAAGTCCTCTGCGGGATTCGAATGAACCCGATAATCCACCCGATATCCTTACATAGCACTGGGTTCCATCCATCTTAGCCTTGATAAGTCGGGTCATCTTCCCCGAAAAGCTGTTCTCGTCCATGATTATTCACGGCACATCCTCACTATATTAACGGCACTTTTGGAGGATCTGCTGCAAAGTGAAGATTTGGTCCGTTGTAGATCGTCCTTCGACAAAACCAGCCTGATAACTTCCCACAAATCTATTTGCTAGAGGCGACAGTCGCTGGAAAATGATTTGGGATAACACTGTATAGGCGGCATTAAGCACGATAGTTTTCACAGTCCAGCTTGTCGCCTTTCTTATAAGTTGGGCAGATAATCCCCTCCTTCCACTCTTCCGGTAGCTATTGGGTATCCCAAATCCTGACTAGCAGTCGACACAGGCAAAATTCCGAAAAACTTCCAAAAAGATTGGTTGGAACTACCCAGAAGTACGTTTTACCGAAATTCGTAAGAGAATGTTTCAGAACTTCAGAATGAGGATTTCGAACAAATGTAAGGGAATTTTTCTAGAAATTCAGAAGAGGACTTTCCCCAAGTTTCAGTAAAATTTCCCTCGGAGTTCAAGACGGGACTTATCAGAAGTTTAGAAAGAATTAGTTCAGGATAAAATCTTCCCGAATTTCAGGAAGAAACTTAACAGAGAGGGCACAACCTATAAGTTCAGGGAGGAATTTCTCAAAATAATCAAGAATTCAGGATAGGACTTCCAAGACGTTCCGAAGGAAACTTCCCAACAGTTTCGTCGGAACTACCCAGAAGTGCTTGAAAGCTTCCATGAAGTTAAGGATTGAACATTTCAGAATTTCAGAATGAGGTTTTCTAGGAATTTCCAGAAGTTCAAGTAGATACTTCTGAGAAAAACAGGAATAAACTTTCCAGAAAACCATTTCCGAATTTCAAGAGAAATCTTCCATGCAGTTAAGAAGAGGACTTCTCAAAATTTAAAGAAGAAACTTCCAACAAATTTAAGAAGATTTTCCAAAAAATTCTGGAAAGATATATCCCAAAGCGTTGGACAAATTGTCTTCGCAGTTCAGTTCATAAAGCAACTAAGTTCATGAAAAAAAAACTTACCAGATGTTTCTGTAAGGTTAGGTTAGGTTGTGAGATGCAAATTTCCGAGAACATCTGGAGTGACTGCCAAGAAATTAATGAGTAAACCTGCCAAAAGTTTCGGATTTAACTTCTCAGAATTTTAGTATTTTTTCTTTTATCTTCTGTAGAAGATCAGGAAAAACTTTCTTGAAATCAAGAGATAATCACTAACGAACCGAAGAAGCAGTATATATACCATATTAATATAAGGTAAACTCAAAAAACCATATTAATTTAAGGTAAACACCATATTCCCTACCGTTCACATCTTACTATGAGCTAGAACACAAACTCATATAGGAATTTCAACTCGTTGGTTTTCATCTCACTTCGTTTGAGATATTTGATCCTCGATTCTGAAAAATTTCCCACTTAGGGTACTGAAAGAAAACAGAACAGAATAAAAAAAAACATTAGTGTAATTTACTAAATAAGAATGAAAAAATTCTTCGACTGTCAATAATGGCAGCTAAATTGAAGAAGGGCCTGAATTATTGAACAGTGTATTATTTCAATGCCATTTTTGAAAGATTTCAACACTGCAGCCAACGGTCGAGTTCGGTTGAATTGTCGATACCTCCAAAGTGTATTTTTTAAAGCTATGCACAGAAACATTGCCAAAACCATCTAGCTTTATTAATTGTATTAAAGTTTATATGAAAGCCACTTGAAATCAATTTGGATTTATTATGGCACCAAGGTTATGCCATTATGCCAATAGGTTTTATCTTTAGTCAGGTTTATGAGAACCTACACAGCTTGTTTACAACGGTCTTCAAACCTTGTTTTCTCAAATTCCTTCTATCAAAGGTTTTGTTTCTCCATTATGAACTCGTAAAATGCAGTTTTGAAATACCGTTTGAGGACTCATTCATATTATCTTATTATGATCAGTTTAAAAAGCATTTTAAAACCATTTTGCCTCCAGTAAATACATGAAACGGCAAATTGGCATTGAGGAAAGTCACCATAATCAACTACTCAAGTAGAAGTTTCTAAATAACTTCACGTTTTTACGGAAGTTTTAGAGACCCTCGTGATCCATACAAAAACATGCTACTTCGAGACAAAATTATTATCTTCGTCTTTTAAGGTATTGTTGGTCAAATTGTTTGAAACTCGATAAAAACATTCTTCGTATAGAAATACATCTTTTGGGTGAGAGTTCAGACAATTTGCCCGCTAATTGAGCGTATTCGAGTGCTGTCTGCATGCAGTTCCGTAACGAGAATGTCCATATCAAACACCTTCATCATCCATTTCCGCTCGCTCGTTTTCGTTCTCCGTGTTGAACTTGGGTTCCGCTAACCGATGCTGTATCGGATCGACTGATGATCAGTATGGGTGTAACCACGGCTGGTTCATGTTTCCCACAAGTGACGAACTGCAAATAGTGATGTCAATAATGGGTTATCATGATCGTTTCTGTGAAAAAGTCTGACGGTACTCGTTGGCAACCCAACCTCCAGCTTTGCTAGAGCTTCTTGTAGGCTATACCTTCTTGTCTTCCACAAGTCTCTGCTCAACCATTACAGTCTCCTCCGATGTTGACATATCTTCAGTTTCAGATCTTCAGAAGGCCATCAGCCGGTGAAACCACTCCATTGTTTATCTAGATGGACTACCTCTGTGATAGGATGTCTACCCATAACATGTACTGTAACCCTACCTGCTCCATCTGCCATCTAGTTACCGTCATCGACAGGCACACGAAACGGTTCTACAATAATTGCAATGTCGCATACTGTTTCCGTTGTCGATGCCGCAACGCCTTCAAAACGCCGCAGAAATCCTTCAAAAGGCATATTGCTGCAGGATTTCGGTGTGAATTACTGGGTCGAAACCCTTCCGAAACTCCTGGAGTCCTTGTCCTCCTTGGTACTTGCTTCAGCCTTGAGGTTCAGAACTGGTGATCTCGGGACTTTCCCACTTTTCGCGAACACGTTCGCACCTCCGTCTAGGTTGACGGGCGTTTGCCGTCTTCTTTCATTTTTTTTCTTTTTTTCTCCGTTAATCTCCATTCTATTGGGTCCCCCTTCCATATATTGTTCCCATGATTTTCTTTGCAAGCAGGGAGGCCATAATAGTGCTGACACGATCTTTCATGAAGACCGTTTTCAGGGCCGAGTCAGAATGTTACATCTGGGCCTACCACCCACCTAATTTTGAGGTAGGTTTCGAACGAACCCACAAGCTTGCCGAGATTCTACCAGGACGGGGGCTTTGTAAGCCCGCTAGCCATTTCTGGAAGGTTTTATCAGTCCGTCTTAAATAAGCAGGATAACCCAACATCGCCAAGTCAATCCATTGATCTAATCACATAAGAATATAAAAATAAGTACAATTGTGGTAATACTTGCAAGGACCAAACCAATAAGTTTTGATGGTCCTGTCAACGATCAGTTCGGTCGTCACGCCATCGTGCCGAAGTGTTGCCAGTATCAACATTCCTTCCCCGTAACACTGGCCACCAGGTCCAGTTTTACAATCACCATCAACCTCTGAGAACAGCCAGCCTAGCCACCAGCCTGCTAAGCCCTCCCAAGCCACACAAGTTTTATAACGGTTGAAAATACTTTTATATTACTAGATTTGGTTATATAGAAGCTTGCTCAACATAAAATCATGATGATGTGTTACTCGGGTCGCAGTTTGAACGATAGCTTGCAGAACCCTCCCAATCACCCCTTTGATTACTTGGACAATACGACCTCTCGTCCACACCGTTCCTCTTACCTTCGCCTACTATGACCAC
>JASCZW010002943.1:0-21905 GCA_034211315.2 Aedes japonicus | reverse complement strand
AAGTAGAGTGTCCTAAAAAATGTATTTTTTGCATACTTTTTCATATCAAGTTAAGGGAAAACTGTCTTCTTCTTCTTCTTTTATTTTTGAGAGGGATTTTAACCCTTCGGGTCATTCGTCCCTAAAAAAATGGGTCTTCAGCAAAGTTTTAGAACTTGCTCAAATGCACACTTTGATGAAGAAAGACGCAATTTTTTGGACTCGTTCAAACAATATCACGAATCTAGTCCAAAAATTACGATTTTTTCAAATTACATTATTACATTATGAATGGTAAAGATCAGAGGTCTCTTTTATTTATCAATACTCAGGTGAATTTTGAAGTGGGTTAAATATTACTATGAATATATGAATATATCTTCTTAAAACTCAGTTTGACAAGGGTAAACATATGGAAAGATTATTAAAATATGTATCATGAAGGATAGTTTGAGGGGCGAGGAAGAAATCATTTTGACCATGAAAATAAGTGTTTTGTCTATGAGCATTTCATAGACAAAACACTTATTTTCATAGTCAAAATAATTTCCACACAGAAAGAAAAAGTGGTAGGAACTACCGATCCAAGCGTTAAATTATCGAAAAAAACGACAGAATTCGTTACAGCGACTTGATTGTGACTTAATTGAGTAGCATTGGAGTAACATCAACTGTATTGCCACCAGTGTGCTGCTAGAGTCGTCATTCTGTTCACGGGCGAGAAGCTGTTTACTGTCAACAGTGTGTGTAACAGTCGCACAAACCGTTATATAAGTTCTAAGAAAGCATCTGATGTACATGAGAACATCAAATTCACTTTTCGGACCAAGCATCAAGCAAGGGTGATGGTGTTTGGATTGGTTGCTTTTGGTGGCCAAAAAAATGGACCCCGTTTTCATCCAAGAAGGCCTGTATGTGACCACAGATGTGAACTTAAGAATCTTAGAGGATCAAGTTTTGCCTTGGATTACATGTTGTGTTCTAGGATGTCGAACAAAACTCAAATGTGGTTCAAGGACAACATGCCAAAATTCTGGTTTAAAGGGATATGGCTACCTTTCTTCTTTTTTTCTGAGAGTTTCAAGCTTATTGCTGTCACAATAAACTTATGGTTTATTCTCAACTTAGGTTTCAAATGCACTTCCACAGTTATTAATTGGGAGCTTTCGATGCCAGGAACCATTTTTCCATAAGCATGATTGTGTGGCATGTAAAACCATAGCTGTGGCCACCTAGCTCGTCTGACATTAATCCACTGGATGTCACTGTATGGGCGAACATTGAATCACGTGTATGTGAGTTTCCTCACTCGAACTAGAACTCTCCTTTGACCTCCGTAACACTTCCCTGAAGAAGCATGAAGTTGTTTCCAAGAAAGTGAAGTTTAAGTTCCAAACCGGCTGGTGTCATGATGTTTGGCATGCTGGCATCCAATGCACAGTGGGCAAGAACTGATGGAAACTAAGGAAAAATTCTGTAACTTTTGTCGCTTTAAAGCACGGACTCTAAACAAGGCTACTTCCGCTTGGAAATTGTCTGAGAAATCGAATTAAACTGGTTTAATCACCGCACGGATATGGTTGTGGAGTTATAGAGCTTATTTTACCCCACTTCCCCTTATATTCTTGAATAATTTATAGATATCTTTGCATGGAGTCGCTCAAGATCAACAAAATAGTGCTAACCCCATGTGAAATTTCCCGGAAAATCGAATAGAAGCTGTTTCACTCACCGCACGGCTCTGTGAACGAAGATATGGCTGGTTTTACCCCACTTCCTCTTGTATTCTTGAATAGTTTATAGATATCTTTGCTCGTGGTCGCTCAAGATCAACCAAATAGTGCTAACCCTATGTCAAATTTCCTGGAAAATCGAATAGATGTTATTTCATTTACCGCACGGCTCTGTGAACAAAGATATGGCTAATTTAACCCCACTTCCCCTAAATTATTCAATAATTTATTGATGTCTTTGCTCGGAGTCGCTCAAGATCAACAAAATAGGACTAGTCCAATGTGAAATTTCCTGGAAAATCGAATACAGGTTGTTTAAACCACCGCACGGCTCTGTGAAGAAAGATATGGCTGATTTTACCCCACTTCCCCTTATATTGATTCAGTAGTAGTAGAGCTAAGCCATTCGATTAAAAAAAAAAGTTACTATCACATGTAACAGCGAACTCACCTCAAACTGAGAATCCAGCCATTCTGCTTTTCATTCCACAAACCTTGTTTGACTCCGAAGTTTTATCCAATAACAATTGAATGTTTTAATCCACGCGTCGAAACTGACCTTTAACTCATTTTCTTTCCCTGTTAATTTCTGCTGTCTCAAGAACTCGTAAACGTTTTTTTAATTCCAGTTTCTGAAATAAATTTCAACTAAATCACGATTTAGCACAACCATTCTGAATCGATTCAACTTTACACCTGAAATGACGTTTAACTTTTGAAAAGCAAGGATACTTTTCTGGTGTTTGGATCCAGGTACAGCAGGCATGTTCAGAGTTAGTTTTGAAACGTGTGGAATACTACGTTTTCCATAAGTTACTGTGATTGAATCGTAAAAAGAAGACACCGTAACAAAAGTGCAGCTTCTTCTTCGCGGTGGATTTCATGTTGATACTCTTGTTGTGGTGTATCCTCCCATTTAGACTCCTGCGTGCGAATTATTTGTGTGGATTATTTTTTCGTATCGGCTCACAGGTATGAGAAAAGACCACGTCCTAGTTAATAATGAGCAGTATTATGTTAAGCCCGACTATTTTGAAAATTAAGCATAACTAACAAGCACAATTGGGTCCTCCTTTAGCTCAGTCGGCAAAGGCGCAGCTGCAAAGCAACACCATGCTGGAGGTGGCTGGGTTCGATTCCCAGTCTGGTCTTAGGAATTTTTCGTTGAGGAAAATTTCTCGATTCACTGGGCATATAGGGTATGATTGTATTTGCCCACACAATCCTACTAATACAAAAATGGTACTTGGCATCGGAAGCTCTCAACTACTAACTGTGGAAGCGCATTTATAGAACACTAAGTTGAGTGCAAGCTATAAGCTAATTGTGAAAGGAAATAAGTTTGTAAAATGGTAAATAGGAAGAAGTACTAACAAGCTCAATTGTGGCACCAACGCTGAAAGTCAGCCGAAAAATAAGCAAATGTCTATAAACTAGTCAATAATATAAGGGGAAGTGGGATAAAATCAGCCATATCTTTGTTCACAGAGCCGTGCGGTGGTTGAAACAACCTGTATTTTATTCTTCAGGACATTTCATATTGGACTAGTCCTGTTTTGTTGATCTTGAGCCTCTCCTTGCAAAGATATCTATAAACTATTCAAGAATATAAGGGGAAGTGGGGTAAAATAAGCTCTATAACTCCACAACCATATCCGTGCGGTGATTGAAACCAGTTCCACTCGATTACCCAGACAATTTCCAAGCAGAAATGGCCTTGTTTAGAGTCCGTGCGACAAAAGTTAAAGATTTTTTCCTTAGTTTTCATCAGTTCTTGCCCACTGTGCAATGGTGGCAACGGTTCGTAACTGTGGTGCGTGAGCAAATTCGCCGAAATCCTTGTCGTTCTTCATATAAACTGGCTCAGGACATGGACGTCTCCAGGAAAACTATCAGATCAGTTCTCAAAGAGGATTTGAGATTGGTGCCGTACAAGAAAAGAAAAATTCATGGACTTTCGGAAGCCAATAAGAAGAACAGAGTCATTCGTTGTCGCGAATTACTTCGTCAGCATGGTGATTCCATGATTGTGTTTTCGGATGAGAAGTATTTCGTATTGCAGCAAATTTTCAATGCTCAAAATGACAGGGTCTATGCAGCGAGTTTTCAAGATATTCCTTCTTCAATTCGTGCAGTTCAGCGCTTCCAAAATCATACTTCGGTCATGGTTTAGGGAGCGATTTTTGCGGAAGGTCGTTTACCACTGCTATTCATTGATAAGGGTATAAAAATCAACGCAGCATACTACGTAAAAGAGGTCCTGGGAAAGCATTTGAAGATGCATACTTCAACGATGTTCGGAAACCGCAAATAGGTGTTTCAACAGGATTCTGCACCGTGCCATGGAGCAAAGATTACCTAAGCAATTTAACAGACCTCATTCTTAAGGAATTATGGCCAGGTTCTTCGCCAGATGCAAATCCTCTGGATTTCTTTTTATGGGGAATCATGGAAGCTCACTTTCGAGATCTCAAACAAATGGGTATTGAAACATTCAAAGCTACCATACAGAAGATATGGGATAAAATCCCCGAAAATAATGGAGCGTGCCGCTTGTAATGTCTATCCGAAGCGACTAGGGGCAGTAATTAAAACTTAAAGCAATAGAATCGAAATGCAATTTGTACACATCTATATAATAAAAATGAGCTGGGGTTTCCTTTGTCACGATTTAACTCGCGAGCGGAAGGACCGATCGGCGTGAAATTTTGTATGCAGAGTTTTTTGGGACCGGAGAACAATCTTCTGATGGTTTGAGACCCCTCCCTTCACTGAAAAGGGGGGCTCCCATACAAATGAAACACACATTTCTACACAACTCGAGAACTAATCAAGTAAAAGAAACCAAATTTAGCATGTGTGAGTTTTTGAAGGCAAAAAAGGTTGTTATGGTAGCTTGAGAACCCTCCCCGTCATAAAAAGGGGGGCTCCCATACAAATGAAACGCAATTTTCTGCATAACTCGAGAACTATTCAAGTAAATGAAACCACATTTGGCATGTGGGGGTTATTGGAAACAGGATTTTTATTTATATTAAAATGGATTTCTGTCTGACTGTCTGTCTGACCGATCGGAGTGAATATATGTATGCAGGTATTTTTGGGGCTGAGGAAGGTTCTTATGATTGTTTGAGACCGCTTCCCCCTTCCGGCTCGCATACAAATGAAACACAAATTTCTGCATAGCTTGAGAACTAATCAAGCACATGGAATCAAAAATGGTATGCGGGGTGTTTTGAATGCAAGAAATGTTTCTATGGTGAATTCAAACACAAATTTCAACCAAACCTGAGAATTATCCAGGAAACTAAGCCACAAACTGTGTATTGTCTGGGTAAGAAGAATGTTCTGATAGAAGTTTGAACTCCTTATTACTCAAAAAAAAAACTCATTAAATAAAAGCGTCAGTTCTATGTAATGTTCATTCATTTAGTTGCAGGCGTAGCAACGCTCGCTCCGGGATCAGCTAGTAAACAATAAATATAAGAAACAGAATAACAAATAAACATTTAAATTATTTGTCTTTTGTCGTGGGAGATACAGTCTTTGTTCCATGCCCTGTAGTTGAAAATGGAATAAGAAAGGAGTACCATTTTTTCCTGACACACTCTTTATGCCTAAAAACAATTAGCGTGTTCGATGACACTGGGGGGATTAGGTCCTGACGCTCCTGATTATCCGAGAAAGTATCCTCAACATTATTGTTACTTCCTAGGATCGTTGGTTATGCTTAGTTTGAAGGAACGGTCTTTAATTTTTAATTTGCACATTGTTGTCACCAATTTTTATGCTGAGAATAAGGAAAAGCCGGAATTGATACAAAATAACGAAACTCCCTCAAATAATCTCTGCAAAAATTCGACAGCATTCAGATGAATAATTTCCGGCCATATCCGCTCCTAGAAGTCATATCACTTTAATAGAATTCTTAACTTTTTCAAGATATACATGTGCTCGGCAAATACACCAGAAAGGCCCTTAAAAATCTTATTGCATCAGAGTGATTATCTCCATAAAACCCCCTATCTCGCTGGTTAAAGATTTCCCTTTCAAACAAATTCATTTCATCAAATACTGAGGTGATGCCCGCCCGGCAACATCATCGCCTCAAAGCTAGTTCCGATCCAACTGCTTCGCCCTGCCGATGCAATTGGTCATCGTCGTCAAGCAAGCTGGAAATCATTCGGAATCTTCCTCCCATTATTTCGCGCTTCGAGAGGAGAAGTTCTCCAACCTGACTTCGGCAGTTCTCGGATATTGCTGACTCGATATGGCTGACATTCAAGCACACACACACACACGGAGGGAAGACGACACCGGCAGGCAGCGACACAATGCCCGTTGGCCCACGGCGCGGCTGGGGAGCTGTGAAAGAAAAGAACCGAAAACCGGTCGTGCCCCGTGTCGTCGTGCGGCACTCGTCGGCCGTCTTGAAGATCGGAACCAGCAAAACCACCGCGCGCCTTCGATTCGCCACGGTTCGTATTCGGTTACTCTCCACCCAGAGAGAAAGAAAGAGTGCGATAGCGACCAGGCTGACATGATTGCGAAGAGCTGGTTCGAGCTGGTTGAGGGCCCCCACCGAGGCCGATGTGGGGGAGGGGGGAAGGGTGGCCGATCGGGGGCTTACGAATTGCGCGCGATGGCTCATTCATCGGTCCCGACGGACGACGGTGACGACGATCGCAAACATCATCGTCGGTATTATCATTCGGAATCGTCGTGCTCGGTTCTCATTGCGAATGGGTTTGCTGAATTTATACCGGGTTTAACAGTTTGTAATTAGTAAAAAGAATGTATTACCTTACTAGGTGCGTAATTTATGCAAGCGTTCTCAAAAACTTATGAACCGTCATCCAAGGGGCGTCTGGAAGGGAAATCCTTAAGACCCATAAACCCTTCGTCCTGCCATAATCATTATCAGTTCCGACAAACTTTGCGGAACCGGCTGTGAGCCAGACAAAAGAAGTATAAAGTTCCTTCCGCCGTCTCAAATGGGGAATGTGGCGAGGCGAGGAAGAAGAAGCAGTGCTCGCCCTGAAGCCGGAACCATAGTGGATGAAACACGAAATTTCACTGATTGTATCCATCCTTTCCATCTTGGCCCGAGCGTTTCTCTCGTTCTCGCTCATTTGCATCCGGGAAATTTAATTTTCCATAATTTATCGTACAATTTTCGCACTTGTGAAAGTGTTCCTGGGAGGCCAGAATGTTCGCCAGCCATCCTTTTTAAAATGCAAGGCACTTTGTAGCGGCACTATTTTCTTTTGACAGTTGCCCCCCCCTCGCCCAACCCTAACCCACCGGGAGGAAAGTACGGTTGAATGCGGAAAATTTGCTTTCCTTCAAATACGGCTGCCTTTCATCATCAAGAAGTGACTCCCCAGCCGTGTTGGGTTGGAATGAATTTAGAGCGAGTTTGGAGCAGAAACTTTCTCTTTCAGTGTAACCTTGAAGGCGGAGATGTTATGTTGCTTCTCTGAAGGATCGTTGCTCTAATTAAATTCTTGAACTTTCTGAAAAATGTTTAGCTGGTTCCAGATGGAGATTTTCTCTTTTTTTAAATGAACATGTACGTTTGGTATGCGTCGATTTTTAACTAGAGTTGATGCCAGAAATTATCTTAGCATGTCAGGATTTTGGGATTTGGAATGAGACAGTTTCACAAAACACAACATATCTTAAAATTTCTGTCCAAAAAGAAATTTTTCCAATAATTTTAAAAGGTTTGGAAACAAAAAAATTCAGGCCTATGATCGTAGTAAGGCCTGTCAACGATATATTTCGGACAGCAAAGTAATAGCAGCAAAAACAAAATTACACATAATTCAACAAAACCGATTGTTTATTTCACAATAATAGAGATGTATCTTTTATTATCTTTAACATTGCACTGGAGGGTGTGATTCGAAGAGCTGGGATAGACACGAGTGGCACGATTTTAAGGAAGTCTGTCCAACTATTTGGCTTTGCCGACGACGTTGATATCGTAGCACGTAACTTTGAGACGATGGCGGAAACGTACATCAGACTTAAGGCTGAAGCTGGTAGGATTGGGCTTGTGATTAAAGGGCTATTCATATTAGGCCGGGCCGTAGCCCGATCGGGTGACGGCCGAGTTATGCTTCGAATTCATTGTATGAGTGCTGTAAGCGACCGTTCACATTAACCCACCGGGCCGTGTTCGTGACCTTACCGGTGTTTCACCGGGCTGCTCATAAATATTTCTTGGCAAAGATATTTTTGACGGCTCGGTCTCAGCACGGCTGGCAGCATGTGCTTTAACTTATATGTAGTTGTGAGCGCATCACACAACAAGCGCTAATAATGCGTATTGACAGAAAGTAGAAAACTAGTTTGGTGTTTCGAACTTATTTGATTTGCGTTTTAAATTTGTAATATTTAGAAAGATCAGTTAGGTAAACGCAAATTGTCATTGTCGGGAACATGCTTCATAGATTCGACCATCCTACGTTCACTCAAGTTTCTAAAAGACTTGATCAAGGCTGCCTGCATGACAAATTAGAACTTATTCTTTTCTTGAAATTTATTTAAAGCAAATGGCTCAATAGTTTGGGAGCTAATTTATTTTACTTAAATATATTAAACTAAACAAATTATACCCCCAGAATATCAACAAACACACTAGTTACATGTTTCCTTTATTTTTCGGGGGAAACATTTATTTGCCAATTGAATTTACTTTTTAAACTGAAGTGCTCCTCCATGAATAGTAATAGTTTTTTTTAAATCATTTATTTGTACAGGCTCAATCGAATCAACTTTACAGAGCCATGTTTTCATATATATATATATATATAAACATCATTTATCTTAAAATTAAATTTCGCAGGATAGAACCGATTACTCGCGACTGTCTCGAGGTTAATAGGAATAACAATCTAACGGATGGGAAGGTGGGTGGGAATTTGACGTTTGCTTTACATAACACATTTATGTTAAATTCTAAATTGGCAAAAACTTATAACTATACAACTTTTTCTTTTTTTTCTTTCGAATAGGAATAGTTATTCCTATAGTTACGGTATTTCATAGTTATTGTTCCAATAATTGCGGTACCGGTAAATCTACCATTTTTTCTGCCAGTGGCAAAGAGCATACACCTCTCAAAACGTAGCATAGTAAGTGGTAGACGGCAGCACAGCTGTTAACGATGCAAAAAGCGATCTATATTTTGACAATAGACACAATGCTTACTAATATCGCAACTATAAGTACACTTCCACATAGAAAACAAAATTTTAAGAAATTATTTCTAAAAATACGGTATTTTTACCAAATTGACGATTTTAATGTGTTAAGTCGTAAAGTTAGGGTCAAGGGTTTTCACCCGCTTGGAGAAGCAAATGAGAATGTGAGAAGCGAGAGACTTTTATACGCTCACAGCAGTTTTCGCGAGAAAAGCAACGGCGATTTAGAATTTTCGGAGAGCATGAGTAGCTGATCAATCATTTCTTTTTCGGTGAATCATAGATGCCGATAATTATTTTTCACTTACTTTTTGACACCTGAAAATGCACCCGTCTTTATGCTTGTTTTATTCTGACATTATAATTCTATAATGATGGTCCATGGCGGTACCAGTGTGCACCAACTTGGCCTTATTTTCGGGTTTTGCTCCTCGTTTGCGATCTTAGCATGTTTTCAGTGAAAAATGTGACATGAGAACAAATGTTCGTTGAGTTGTGGAGAGAGATATTTTCGCATATGCAAGCGAGAGGCTAATGAATTATCGGTGAAAAAGGAGAGATGAAAATGTGAACGGTTCGCTACTCATCGAAAACCTGTTTGAGAGAGAGCATGGTTTTCACCCAGCTGAGCGATAATTTCGATCTCTGATAACAAATGAATGATGAGTAACCTTTAAACCTTATTTTGTTAAAATTCTATATTTAAATTTTTAGTTATTTTTACATTTTTCTTGCATTTACATTCAGAACATTTTAACAAGTTTTCTATACCTGAGTCACAGAGAACAGACATCCAAGATTAAGTGCCGTGTGTAAGTTTTTGTAACTGCCATTTTATAATTTCAGTTCGTTTCCGTTAGTTTTGGTGTATTGTATGTTGATGGCGCCTCGGTATTTGATAGCCTGTCAATTTTAGTTTGGTGAAACCTAGACTAAGCGGCGTTAGTTTTCAAATAAATTGGAAAAAAAGTTCGAGCTTGGATGTCTGTTCTCTATGTCTGGGTGTTATTCATAATGAAGAAACTATTAACTGGAAATAAATCTTATCTAACTATGAATTTTTGCCTGGAATTATCAATGTTTTTCTTCAATTTGCTTTAAAGTCTCAACATTCGTCAACAGTCTCAACGGTACTGTACCAAAGAGGCTGTTTCAAAATCATTTCGAGAATTTCGTTCTGAATCCTTCGAAGTATCTTTTTCCTGCAAGGCAAAAAATTGACGATATTGGCACAGCACAAAGCAAGGCCGATCTAAAAATTTGTTTAGATATTAGAATTTGATTGTTCATTCAAAGCTTGGATTTGCTGTTTATAAGAGGCTGTACTGTTCATGTATAATATGTACTGTACTGTGTAGATTCAACGGTCAGATTGAATCTTTATTTTTGTTTATAGTTGGTTATATTATTAGCATTAATATAAGCATAAGCATTATAACCATTAACAAAGGTAGTATCATTCATCTGTGGCTTGATCTTTGCTTAATTATTACTTTTTCAGTCACTCTTGACATTTCTGTTCGTCAAGAACTTATGCATTAGACGTGAATTGTGAAATAATTTAGGGTCTAAAAATGGCTTTTTAAAAATATCAGACCCACCTACCTTTTCGGTAGGTAGGTTTTTTCTCATACATTTTTTTGAAATTTTGTGTGCAGCGTGTAGATCGATTTTGGTTAGACTGCCTCCCCTCAGAAAAGTCTACATGGTTTATGAATGGTCCTTTAGTTATAAAGTGCAGCTTATTCGTGATTTGAAAAAAATATGTTCAGTCCCCGATGATATGTAAAAGTATTGCAGCCAGACTCGATCAATCATTTACAATATCCATAAACATAAAAAAATGAAGATCATGGACAATATTGCGAATATCCATTAAAATATTGGCCTGTAACTATTAATTGAATTAAAGTAAAAAATTCTATGACATTTATTGTTCTCCGTAAACATTTTGAACAAATACGCTACCAACAGGTTGTCTAGAGTGCTATAATCTGGTAGAAAGAAAGTTAACGTCATATTCTGGTAAGTATTTCCCTGCTTCATGTTCAATCAGTAAAGTTTGTTCACACATTGGTTGAAGAAGATGATATCGAAAGTTTATCAAGTGGTATTTGTCTTCTAAAAAATCCGGGCGAGGAATTTACAAATTTTGCGACATGAAATACAAAAAATAATTAATTACCGACTTTTCGAATAAAAAGGATTTTTGATATTCATAGTAAACAGAAACAAAAACAGCTGAGGTCCATTGATATGTGCGTGCAATCTACAACAAAAAATCTCGGAACAGTCCCGGTACAGTGTGAAGTGTACAAAACATACCGGCCGTGAAATAAAAGCTTTCTGGTTCCGGCCCGGGCACGGACCGGCCCAATGTGAATACCCCTTAATGCGTTGAAACCAAATTACATGAAGGGAAGAGCCTCACGAGAAGACAATGTTAGCCTCCTACCACGAGTTCAGATCGACGGTGAAGAAATCGAGGTAGTAGACAAATTCGTGTATCTGGGCTCATTGGTGACCGCCGATAACGACACCAGCAGAGAAATAAAAGGCGCATTATGGCTGGCAATCGTGCCTACTTTGGACTCCAAAGGACGCTAAGATCGAACAAAGTTCGCCGAACCACAAAGTTGACCATCTACAAGACATTTATTAGACCGCTAGTTCTCTACGGCCACGAATCATGGACATTGCTAGTTGAGGACCATCGCGCCCTTGGAGTCTTTGAACGGAAGGTGCTGCGTATCATCTACGGTGGAGTGCAGATGGAAGACGGAACGTGGAGGAGGCGAATGAACCACGAATTGCACCAGTTGCTGGGAGAACCTCCCATCGTACACATCGCAAAAATCGGAAGACTACAATGGGCTGGGCATGTCGTAAGAGTGTCGGACGACAGCCCTGTGAAAATAGTTCTCGAAAACGAACCGACAGGTACAAGAAGAAGAGGCGCGCAACGAGCAAGGTGGATCGATCAAGTAGAAGGTGACCGGCGGACCCTCCAGAGACAGCGAGACTGGCGAGTGACAGCCATGGACCGAATAGAATGGAGACAACTTCTGTGTACAGCAGACGCCACGCCGGCCTTATTCTGATTAGTAAGGTTAGGTAAGAGATGTATCTACATATTAACAGTTGATTAAGATGTTAATCTTTCTTTTTGAAAAAAATCTCGAACTTTCTATGGTACATCAGCCATCAGGTTCCGTACAATACTGTCAGCCGTGACATTTCTACATCTTCATCTTTCTTCTTAGTTTCGAAGAGTTTCCGCCCGGTACTTCTCTATTGGGCGAAGTTCTGGACAGTTTGGTGGATTGGCTGTTCTTGGCACGTATTATACCTCTCGTACCATATACCAGTCCAGGACGGATTTTACATAGTGACAAGAGGCCAAATCAGGCCAACACAGAGCTGGAGAGTTGTGGCTTCTGATAGACGGTAGCAACCGCTTTTACACACATTCTATCTCACACACATCTTTATTGATAGAGACGAAACTTTTAGATTTTTGACCACAACTACATATGGTCTGCCAAATCAATAATTGCTACCACCTTCTTGTCCATTTGTCGGGAGCAAACTTTTCGATTTGTTCCACTTCCAATTTTCCGATCCACAGTTAATCGCTGGTCAAATGATTTGCAAACACAGAACACGATACTTTTCGGTAGTTTTAGTTTTTTGGTAAGATCGCGTACCTATAAATTCGAATTTTGCTGCTGTTCGTACAAAATGCGTTTGCGCACTTCCACTTGATTCGACGCCATTTCACTGAATGTACCAAAGATGTAAACATGTTGTACCGCGAAATAAAGTAGAGCTTTTTCAGCTGTCAAATAACTGAAACGTTTGAGCGATCTGTGAAATAATTCAAAAACTACACTGAAAGAAAAGTGTCAGAAATTTATCGTGGACAGATTTTAAGTTTTGGTTAGTAGATTTTTTGACGTGGGACTACGGCTATGTTTTCGAAAAATATGTATTAACTTCTTTATATTGATTTGAAATACAAAGGCAAATCGATTCCCGACCGTCATGAAAGGTGGTCTGGTTTTGTGTGTTAATATCTCAGGCTTTCTCTGAAGATTTTGAAATTTTTAGCTTCAATCAATCGGAAATATTTTTGGGCATCGATTCCAATATTGGACAGCGTTGACGTTAAGCGTTGTCCTAAAAAGTATATTTACTTAGAGTATATTGCATTGTTCAATTAAAATGGCTTATGTTTAGTAGCGTAGTGTAATCAAAGAAGAATGCTAAGATGGAACAGTTGGTATAAATATTTTTTCAATTCAGTGTCGTCTTCAAAAATTAATAACGGTCCCTTTCGAAGTAGCACTCCCCAGTAAACGAGCTGACAGATCTTGGCATGCTCATGCCGTTCCCTCGTTGTGCAGGCAAATTCCAAAGTACCTTGAAAACAGGGTAAAGAATTTTGCCAGCTGTCATAGTATTCTCTCATATAGGCTCATTCGCGTTTACTCAAGGTTGAGTAAATTTTACTCAACTTTATAAATATATCGAAAATCTCAAATGCCGAGTTATCGTATTTTATGAATTTGATTTATTGTTATTCAAAACCATGTACGGCCGCAAACGTATATCCACGTGTGTGTGTGTGTGTGTGTGTGTGTGTGTGTGTGTGTGTGTGTGTGTGTGTGTGTGTGTGTGTGTGTGTGTGTGTGTGTGTGTGTGTGTGTGTGTGTGGGGTGTGTGCGTGTGTGGGTGTGTGTGTGTGTAGCGTTCAGTCCTTTTCTTTTAAAGGGAACCATAAGCCAAGGCTAAGACAAGAATTAGTGCTCATGTTCCAACCGACTGCCAAGCCTACGCAGAGAGAAGTGGTTCTACGACACTCAATATGTTTGGCGTAATGTCAAATGGAAGTAGATAGGCTTATTTCGGAGACATTCTTCTCTTTTCAGAGGGCGAGTAATGGCGCTATAACCATAAGCCATAGGGTGCTAGGACTATAGTTAATGCTAAAGTCCCAACCTTTTGAAGAGAAATGGAGCATCACTTAACCTTCTTAGACTAGATGCTCCCAACGACCATGTTTGAATATTTTTTTGTTCTGTACACCAAACAGGGCATTCTATTTATCTATTCTCTTCGACTATTAATTTCCTTTTTCCTTTGATATCTACTGAAGGCTACGTGGGTTCCCCGTGTCTTCTTAAGGTAGATACCAAATCCTCCCTATCACCAACGGTTGCATGGACGTGGCCAGGTGAGCGATCGAGGAGTGTCTTCGTGGAGATTATTGCGTGAAGAAACGTAACAGTAACCGTAAATAGGTTTCGTTTCATGGTGACATGCAATGTCTTCAACGAATTATTCCTCATCGTAGCTCCATCCACGAGGTGTGCAAACGTCAATGCTAATGCTAATGCTAATGCTTATTGATTTATTGTTATTCAAAACGCCAAACTCAATTTTGAGATAGCTACATATTATTTTTTTTTCAATAATATAAAATGAGTCGGAAAACGTCGTTGTCAATTTGCGCTTCGGAAGTTAATTTAAAATCTAAATCGTGTTCTAAAATTAATAACCAGTGGTGACATGGAGCAGATAGCAGCGACTTTAGATACGGGAACGTATCTTAAAAGAGTTAAGCTGTTCTATCTTGACAGGGATTTGTTGATTTTTGATAGTAAATTACATACATTACAGATAAATCAAACATTTTCGAAACTTTTTCTGGCGTATGAATCGAGACCAGACAATAAAGGTTTTATTGGCAAAATGCCTTTCATACAATGCGGATTAATTTATTGGTTTTGAAAACGGTAAGCGAGTATTTCATCACCCTTGCCTTGTCACTTGATTTTACAAATGTAGTAATCGAGCCACGAATTCTTCACTATCAAAACATAATATGCATATTATAGTAACATATTGTATAACAGAACATACACGGGCATTACTGTGGATCAACGAGCAAAAGCCAGTTTGTGAACATCGTTGCAACATCAGCGGAACTCCCTGCCCTTCGGTTCAGAAAGGGGTATGGGCGCGTTCTGCCAGCTTGGTCGCGGCATATTTCATGTGTGAATAGGCTGTCACATAAACGTTCAAAAATGCCTGAACCAAATGGACAGCTTGTAATGACCACTTGAAGATGTGATGGGGGATCATTGTCCTGAAATTCACAAATGTATCACGTAATAAAATGTTTCTGTCTTCTGAGTAAACGATTGGAAACTCATCGGGAATGATCTCTTATATGCATCCGTCGAACCATTCTGAATGGCCGTTGTGAGAATATCACCATGAAAATCTCACATGCGCATAGCATGTGACCAATTACTAATGTTTCTTTCCTTTCTTTTTCCTATCCCATGGCCGTGAGCGGTGTCTTATGACATGTGAGTTTGATATGCGCTACCAAAGTCAGCTCTTCAAAAGGAGGAACACCGAGACGATAATATGGACCCTACATCAAAGGAAGGTTGAAGCAGTAAGTGAGGAACGAGGAACCCTAACTAATTTTACTTATAGCCAAACAAGCTTGAAGGTAAGATGACTTCAATATCAAGGTAAGAAAATCATATTAATTTCTCTGAATTTCTCATATATTTGTGTAACATCGTATGTTGGGATAAAGGGAGGGACCATCAGAGTACCCGATTGAAGCGATTTGGAGAGCAAGAGTGGGACTGCCAACTTCCTGTTGTTAACATTTCGTGAATAAAGGGCGGGCTCTTCTCCCCAACTAATGGGACTTTTTAATTGGCGAGGGCTCGGTTTGGTGTGGTTTATGCGAACTTGTTTCTGGAAGGAGATTCTCTCTAGATCCCCGTAGCTCTGGGTTGCGCGACTTCGCGATTCTGTCGCCTGGTTCTTTTTTAAAAAGAAACGCACTCGTTGTTACACTAATTTAACTTTATTTCCTATCAATCATGTCACACTTCACTTTTTGTCTATTCAGCACCTTGTGCTACCAGGTGCCAAGTTCGGTCGGTTGCCCTCGTTGCCAATCGATCGAACTGCTGATGGTGCATCCGCTGCTGTTGCCGTGTGACCCATGCTGCTGACGTCGGTTGCGGCGTGGATGGAATTAGCCTAAGTCCGGCTGGCAACGACGTTAACTCGCGTAAGTGTATCTGCTTACGGGCCCACAATACGTTTTTGGCCCTTCATACAGGAATATGATGAAACATTTGGCACAGTACAACCTTGATCAAATCGTTTAATTAAAACAGTCCAGTGCTATAGGCAGTTGCCTTGCTACATTAGATGGTAGTTCAAATCAGCGCGAACGCCAGCGGAACTACCTATGGATGGGACTTATGCCATTGATCATTTGATCCGATGAACAAAAGTTATTTCTGCATTCAAGTAGCCGCCAAATCTAGTATTTTTATCACGGAATCAATGAAGGCCGGCCCATTGACTCTTGATTTCTGTTTTTGTTTTGGTTGTTAAATAAAATGAAATTCCATTTTTTTTTTTTGCATATTTTGCGGAGGTGAAATAAAAAAAATACTTATTCTCTTAAATTTTTGTTTTAATGTTTATAAGTAAGTTCAACTCAAAACTAAGTAATTTTTTTTGGTGCAGGTTTGGTCCGAAGGGTCTCAGATTGTTACGAAACTTTGTCCACTCGTAGAGTTCATGGATAAATTAAGAATCATAAATATAAAAAAAAATCAGGTTTGCCAGTTTTTCTGGAAAATGTCCAAGAACCTCACTATATTCAAAAATTCAAAACTCAAAACGTGTCATCGCAGAACAATTTCTCCAGAATTCATAAAATATAATCTTAAAAAAAGCCTGCAACATTTTCCACAGTGGATGGAAAATCTTGCATAAGGCCAGTATGCAGCTCAAAATTAATGTGCATATGCATAGGATAAGTATTGGTCAAGAAATGCTTTTACTGTTGTATACAATAGAAAAGTAGGGAAAACAGAAGACAGTTTCATAACGTCAGTAACGCCTGCTCATGGAAACTAGATGAGGCTGTCTCTTTTTCTCGTGAAATAATATTCCGTTCGATCATTTCGCAAGGAAGACTGAAATTTAACCCATACTGGAGCAGTTGTCAAAATTACTTTCGTTCAAAATCTCAAAAATAACGCCTAGTTTTTACTTGCCTGCTATAGGCTATAACTTTTGTGATCAAAATTTGAAAATTTTTGTTGTTCATTAATTCATAAGCTTTTTTTTCGAGTAACGCTGGAAAAACAATGGGCCTCGTTACTCGTTTTCATACAAAAAAAAACGGGATTACTCAAAATTGAGTTGTGGCGATGAAACTCAATTTAGGGTACGTTCAGCTTTAACGTTTTTGTGTTAAAGTTACTCAAATGTGAGTGAAAACAGGTGGCAAACAAACATCCATGTTTGTTATGAGGAATCGCAAAGTTTTTCCTAGTTGTAAAAATTTTATCTAATGTTCGAGCTTAAATCGTTGTGGATCTTCTTGAAACAGTGATTCCTGCCAGGGTTTAAGAGAAATTGAACAATACGTTCGAACGATAATCATAATCGTAAAAATTGAATTCTTATTTTTTGCGTTCTCAAGCAGCCCAAGTAACAATTCAAATGCAAATTGGTTTTATTCATGTTTTATGGTAGTTTTATCAAAGCATTATGGAGATCATCTGGTTTTATCAGGCATTTTCTCCAAGGTAGGGTGGTTTTAATTGATTTTCAGTTCTTAAGAGTGATTAAAGAACACTTGAAGAAACCTCCATAAAACATTACATCATTTATAAGTGTAATTCACCTTATAAGTAATTTTATAGATACTTGAGTCCCTCTCAAGACATAGTTTTGTAATTTTCATAAAACCTGATAAAAGTTTTTGAGAAGGTTTTATGACATTCTTCTTCAAGGTGAATGTATGTTGAAAATGCTGCCATAAAACAGCTCTTAGAACCATTTTGGTTTCGAATAAGGCACATACTCTTTGAGAAAGAACATTATGTGAAAAATAAACAAACTGAACAATGGACGCCCATAGGTGAAAGAAAATATAAAATAGTGGATCGGTCAAGCGGAAATTCAATAAAAACCTATCAAATATATTGAATACTCCTTCATCTCAGCCACCAACGACCTTTTACTTTCATCGCTAAATTCCATTGGAATCTCAGCCTACTGAGACTAACTTATCAGAAGGGTCATGCGTTATGCGTCCTATTTTTGTAACGAATCAAATTAAATGGTGCAATGTGTCACCAGTTGTAAACCGAGAATCATAACTCATGATTATTGATTTTATGCCAGTTGTGCAAGTTAAACCTAACGTCCCAGGCAGTGGATTATCGCCATGCGTTATTGGATGTACACCACCGTTAGGTGGAGGTGGTGGTGCGTTGGAATTGCTCAGTGATCTACTACACAGCGCACTTCATCCGACGTTAGGTTTATAAACCTATAGCTATAGCATATAGATCAAGAGAAAAATCATTTTCACTCAACTGATGTTTCCGCCTTCCAGGCAATATTTATTATCTGTTATTCTTCCCAAAACCATTGTTAGCATATTCATGTTAAATTTTCTTTTGTTTATGTTTTTTATCGACTAACGCTGGTGATTAAAAATATTAAATTATAAGCTGTTATTATGACTAAGAACAACAATTATGCATAAAGGCACTTTTGATTTGCACCGTCACGTTTTCTTTGTTTATGATGTGCCTTTTTCACGCTGATTTTATGGCTATCTTACGAGAGACTTGTTTACCTTGATCAATTCAAACAAGTTTTATTCAAGCGTAACTCATCTTTTTCAAGAATAGAACAAATAAAGATGAACTTATCGCACTCCTCAAAAAAATCTTGTTAGTCTTGTGTAAGATAAAACCATTTTAAAAATGGCGAGCGTGGTCTATTCTGGATTCCCTCGGAACGGTAGCCATTTTCATAAGTATGCAACAAAACTCTAATTTTTTCAATAGGTACAAGACAAACAATGCTGTTTAAAATTCATTTTTGAAACATAAAATGGATTGTAGACACAATTTATTCAAGATCTAACAATTTATCAGCCTTGTCACCTAATTGTTGAATTTTCAACTATTTTTTTTATTTTTTAAATAAGCCAATGTTCTAGCAATGATTCAGAGGCGCGTTAAAATTTTCGAACTTTTATGTTATAAAACACCAATAAACTCAATGTTGTATGAAGAATTCATCAATGGCAGGCAAAAAACAGATGCATTTATGGTCAATTTAACAATTAATTTACATACGTATCCACTTTGGAAGAGAATTATAGTAGCTTCCACTCAACCATAAACAAAAAAAAAATCGCCATTCAGCAGAACGAATCGAAAAATGGAATCTTTGAAGCATATTATGTGACGGACTGGAAGTGTTCTTAAAGAGGAAAATCATAAAACTATTATAACTTGTGGTAGTATTATCATAGTTTTAAGTATGTCTTGAATGCCATTACAAGTATGTACCGATAAAACTATCAAGTTTTAAGCGAACCTTGGGAAAAAGTCTTGAGAACCTCCTGTAGTATGGGCCTTTTGGAACTTAAGAGGGTTTTATGGCTGTTTTATCGATGTTATGTAGAATATCTAGTTTTATGCGTGGTTTTATCAAATGAGTCTTGAAAACTTCTTCAAGTGTACCTTAAAATTGATTCTGTTATTTGGGAGATGTCATTTAAATAATAAAGCTAGTCTTTTTTAATTTTATTTAAAAAGTTAAGTTTTTACTTAATATTAATCAGAAAAAAATGCCTAAACAAGTGTGATATTAGGAATCATCATCGCGTTTCCGAACACCTCAAATATCAGCGCTAATTGACACAAAAGTGTTCAATAACACCGTATTGCTCCAATCAATTTGTATACTTAAGTACCGAACATGAGTTATATAATACCTACATGCAAAAGTTCAAGCAAAAAACGTTTGGCTGACTTTTTAATCGAAACTGCTTTTAGGGGTGGATATACAGTTAGAATGACCAAAAAATTCCAATTTTTTTTATTGTATAAAAAGTTAGTAAATATCCCGTAGAATGCGCCCCAGAAACCACTTTTTTTCGAAATTCGAACTCCAAGTGTTTCTTTACATTGTTTTTCAAAGACGCATTTTTAAGCGCAGCAGGTATAAAGAGACGCTTTTTCGATAATCAAAACTTTCAACGCGTTTTCTCAAAACAGCATTTTTGGAGTTTATGCCGGTGATAACTCGAAAACCAATTATTCGATTGAGCTGAAACTTATAGCATTTCATTATTATAGTATTGCCTTCTAGATAAATTAAAAAAAATGTAATATTTTATTATTAAATATGGAAAAATTTGATAAAATGGCGGAAAAAATGTGGATTTTTTCAAAGTTACTACGCCAAAAGCGCGACTTTTTCTATGCACTCTAACGGCCGCCATTTTGTTCAAAAAATTTGAATTTTTTTGTATACTACATGTATACACTTATCGTTGTTAAAAAGTTTCGACTGATTTGAGTAAAAACTTCCCCTTGAATTTTTTTTTTCAAAAATGAGTTTTTTTCCTGTTGTAACTGTATATCCTCCCTTAATTTCATGCATTTCAGAAGACACTGAAAAAAAATTTCTCATAGGTTTACAATTAGATGTATTGTAACCTTTCAGTAGATCAATAGTATGTACAATAAATAGTATTATTCACAATGGTAAGATGACAATGGGATTTATTGTTTCCACAATAGAATCTAATGTAACTTGTAGTTCCGCTTGACAATGGCCCAATAATTTGAGACATCGTTAATTGAAAAGGCGGGTTGTTATGTATCTTAACTATAAAAAAAATCATTTTTCCCAGAACAAATTTGAGTCAATTACTATTAATTGTATTGTTTCACAATTGTGGAAAATCCTAGCATATAGAGCGAATAGTAAATCTATTGTTATGAAAATATGCAATTTTAATTTATCTGATTCATGAATAATAAGATTCATTGTAATAGATTTAATTTTTATATTATTGTATTTTTATTGTATGGTTATTTTTATCCGGGCATTTGATTTTAGCTTTTGTCTTTTTCGTTCCACTAGAGCTTGCTTCAGATAGAATTGGAACAAAAACGATTGCCTGTATTTCAGTTATTTATTATTGAATTCAAGATCTTTTTTTATACAAATGTAGCGTTTTTTTATACTTTTAAGAAAAACGGATAAAATTATTCGTCACGGTTTCAAAGGAGTTCTCGAATTTTTCCTGTAACACGGCTCATTAGGCGGCGCACCACCTTCTTCGTCCATCGTTTTAGCTATCTTATTCCACCAGGTCTTCATCTGATTGATGTCTTTGACAACCTTTCCCTTTGCCTTGAGTCTCCTCTTCATGATTGCCCAGTATTTCTCAATAGGGCGGAACTGGGGGCAGTTGGGTGGGTTAAGGTTTTCGGAACAGCCTGGACCCCTTTCTCTGCATACCATTCTTGAACGACTTTGCTGTAATGACAGCTTGCCAAATCTGGCCAAAACATTACGGGATGGTCGTGGGATCGAATGAACGGCAAAATTCGTTTTTGGAGACACTCTTTTTGGTATAGTTCCGACGTCATTGTCTTATTTGTAACGAAAACTTTCGTTTTTTGCCACAGCTGCAAATGCCCTGCCAAATCATGAATTTTCAGTTGCAAATTTGTCCCGGCAAAAACAAATTTAAATTTGGCTGGAACATCCCCCGAGCCGTTGCCAAGTAGAAATTTTTGACCTGGGGTTTGCCCGAAGTCAGCCTTGACATAGGTTTCATCGTCCATCAGAAGACCCGTCGAACTTGGTCAGCACCTGGTCGAGCACAGATTTTGGCCACACTATTCTGTTTTATGGTCCGATTTGTCTGTTTGCTAGCTCGATACGACTTGATTCCTTCCCGGAGTCGAGTTCTCCTCACGGACCTATGGGCAGCACCGAATTTTCTGGCCAAATCACGGTCCGACAGATTGGGATTCCTCTCAATCGCCTTCAAAATCTTACCACGCAGTTTCCGGTCGACAGTTCCACTCCGACGATGGGC